>JAXQQM020079860.1:0-171982 GCA_034641835.2 Pinus albicaulis | reverse complement strand
TTACTTTCTCATTCAAAGGTTCATGCACATTTCTCTCTATTGCTAATGACTAAAGCCAATGAAAATATTTAATTAAATGATAGTTGGGCCACAATTTTAGATGGAACTCCTATACCAAATGGTGTGAGGTCTAATTGGGACTTCATATCAGGGAGATCCCATGTATGTTGGTCTGATCCAACATCGTCAGCGTTTTGGCACTATAAGGAGGAAAACCACCTTTTTATGGTTGATAAATCACCACATCCAAACAATTTATCTTTCGTGAAATGTAGTAACGTTCCGAGTTCTACTCCAACTTGTTGGGTATGTGTTATATTCTTTCCACGATTAGTCGCATGCGGGGGGGGGGTCATAAGGGGGGTGATAGCCCCCCTTCTAGTTGCGTCGAGTGCATCAGGGGGGTCACAAGGGAGGGGGGGAAGCAACACCCCAGGAAAATAAATTTGTACCCTATTTTTTGGTGGGTGGACCCGCCAATGGTTTTGTGCATGGGTTTTCACATTGTTTTGGGGCATGATGGTTTTCAACCCCTGGTATTTTGTAGATCCGGTCAAGGGAACTACAGTTATGTTCTAATCCAGGGTTAATGGATTAGGGTTTATGAATGCTTCGACATGTATATATATGTGTTGTAACACTAAAAGGAATATAATGAAAAAGCTGGTAGTCCCGATTTGGGATCCAGGGGAAAATCCCTGTGTATATATTTTTTGTGTTTTATTCTCTCGCTATTTTTAATTTTTAATTTTTAAGATTCATTTGCAGATAATTTCTGTATAGGGTTAAAACCTACATTTGGTATCAGAGTTGTTTCGGCTTCACGGGGACACCTTTGCTGCCGAGGGGTTTTTTTCTCGAGCCTGTAGTAGACCCTGTTAAGTGGGAGATCTGCGGGATCGATTCTTGTGGTGAAAGCAGATGGCGAGCAGTGGAAAGATAGAGATCAGGAGATTTAATGGTCAGATTTTTGAGTTGTGGAAGCTCAAGATGGAGGATCTGCTGGTGGATAAAGATCAGTGGATCATGATAGATACGGGTACTAAACCAACGACAATGTCATATGAAGATTGGAAGAAGTTGGATCGAAAGGCAAAGAGCACAACACGATTGTGTATCTCTGATTCGATATTGTTGAATTTGTGGGACAAGCTAGGGACTTTGTACCAATCTAAGTCTCTGGTGAATAAATTGTTCGTGCGGAAAAAGTTGTATAACTTGAGGATGAAGGATAGAGACTTGGTGACAGAGCATCTTAACGCCTTCAATACTGTGGTAAGTCAGTTGTCATATGTTGATATTAAAATCTCGTATGAAGATAAGTGCATCAATTTGTTGTGTTCTCTACCAGATTCGTGGGACAGTCTGGTTATTGCAATAGGTAGCAATGCAACTACCTTGAATTTTGATGAAACTATCTCAGCCTTGCTATCAGAGGAAATTAGATGGAGAAACATGGAGGGCCAGAATGGAGATGCCTTATCTGTATGAGGAAGGTCCCAGAACATAAACAAAAATAATTTTTCGAGTGGGAGATCTAAATCTCTAGGAAAGTTTGTAAAGGTGTGCTGGAAATGTGAAAAGGAAGGGCACTACAAAAAGGACTGCAGATCTAAAGCTCCTAAGATAGGAAATGGATCTGATGATGCTCCTTTTAAAGAGGCAAAAACCACCTCAGATGAAGGTGGGGATGTGTATTTGGCTTATTCTACAAATACACACGTAGATCATGAGGCATAGTTGATAGAATCGTGTGCATCCTTTCACTTCACTCCCCATAGGGAGTGGTTTTGCGAGTATGAGAAGTAAGATGGTGGTGATGTCTTCTTAGGTAATTACAGGAAGGTCAGAATTTTTTTACGTGGAAAATTCAAGTTGAAGCTGCAAGGTGGAAGGATTAGAATACTTCCAGGTGTTCTTCATATTCCTGCATTGGCCATAAATCTGATTTCTTTAAGCAAGATGGATGATGCAAGTGTAAAAATAGTGTTCGAGAAATTTACCTACAAAATGGTTGAGGGAGCACTGGTATTAATGCGAGGAGTTTGGATTGAAACTCTGTACAAGCTTTAGGGTAGCACTGTTATTGATCGGTGCAACAGTTTTGTGGTTCTTGAAAGAGGAGTGGAAAGATTAGCGGTATTTGGAGAAAAGACCATGATATGGAATCAATGGCTTGGACATATTGGAGAGAAGGGCCTTCGGATACTGCATGGTAATGGTATGGTAGAAGGTATTTCCAATTTCTCTTTGGATTTCAATTTCTGCAAACATTGTGTATATGGGAACCAGAATCGGGTCAGTTTTCCTTCTGGTGCTAAGAGGGTGAACAAGATATTAGAGCTTCTGCACAGTTATGTGTTTGGACCTGTGTCGGTTCCATCACTGGGTAAGTATGTGTACTATGTTTCATTCATAGATGACTTCTCAGGGAATACATGGATATATTTCTTGAGGAAGAAATCTAAAGTCTTTGATAGATTTAAAGAATTTAAGGCTCTGGTGGAAAACAAGACAGAGAAGAAGATAAAGGTGTTGAGGAAAGATAATGGTGGAGAGTTTTGCAAGAAGGAATTTGAAGAGTTCTGTAAGAAGTGTGGTACATCACAGAATAAGACTGCTCCATACACACCTCAACAAAATGAAGTTGCAGAAAGAATGAACAAATTGTTGATGGAAAAGGCAAGAAGCATGCTCGGTGGTACTGGGTTAGGACAGGAATTTTGGGAAGAGACAGTGGAGACTACATGTTACCTGGTTAACAGATCACCTTCATCAGCATTGGAGGATAAGACTCCACATGAGGTATGGACTGGTAAGAAACCCTCTCTTTCACATCTGAGGATATTTGGATGTGATGCATATGTACATGTTCCAAAGGAGAAAAATGACCAAGTTGGATAATAAATCTGAAAGGTGCATCTTTATTGGGTATAAGGATGGTTTAAAAAGTTACAATATTTGGAACCCAGAAACAAGGAAGGTTGTGTACAGCCGAGATGTGGTGTTTAGAGAGGTGAAAGATGTTGTTAAACATGAAGTCCTACTAGAGGAACCTGAGAAGATAGAGTTTGAGCTAAAGGACGATGAATCAGACTCTACAACATAAGAAGATTAAGAAGAGGAAGAGCCACAAACTCCATCTGTGAGAAGATCAATTCGGGAAAGAAGACAACCAGAAAGGTATAGTCCATCTGCTTTTTGTTCAAATTTTTCTTTAACTATCGCTGATGATGATCCCAGAACTGTCAGGGAGGCAGTGGATTCAGAGGATGGAAAACTCTAGAAGGAGGCCATGGTTGATGAAATGGCATCGTTGAACAAAAATGAGGCATGGGATCTGGCGGAGTTGCCGGCTGGAAGGAATCCCACCAGGAGAAAATGGGTTTTTAAGAAGCAGGTGAATGTAGAAGGCAAGGTAGAGAAATACAAAGCTCGGTTGGTAGAAAAAGGTTATTCCAAAGTGTTAGGAATTGATTTTGGTGATATTTTTTCTCTTGTTGCCAAGGTTACTTCTATTATATTACTTTTATATGCTGTTCTGCATTTGATTTTGAGGTAGAACAGATGGATGTGAAGACTAAATTTCTTCATGGGGATCCGGAAGAGGAGATCTACATGAAGCAACTTGAAGTATTTATGGTGAAGGGTAAGAAAGAACTTGTATGCAGGTTAAAAAAGTCTCTGTAGGGGTTAAAAGAGTCACCAAGGATGTGGTATCAGAAATGGTAGAACAGATGGATGTGAAGACAACATTTCTTCACGAGGATCTAGAAGAGGAGATCTACATGAAGCAACTTGAAGGATTTATGGTGAAGGGTAAGAAAGAACTTGTATTCAGGTTAAAAAAGTATTTGTAGGGGTTAAAAGAGTCACCAAGGATGTGGTATCAGAAATTTGATACCTATATACGGGGACTTGGCTTCACCAGAAGCAAAGAGGATCATTGGGTTTATTTTAAATTAATTGGTGACCGTGTTATTTATTTTGTCTTGTATGTGGATGATATCTTTCTGATTGGAAATGACAAAGAAATTATCCAAGATTTGAACACCCAATTATTCTCCAAATTTGACATGAAAGGTCTTGGTGCTGTAAACTATATTTTGGATATGGAAATTGTTAGGGTCCTATAATTTATAGGATCTCAAGGTGATTGAGTATTTCATAGTTGAATTTTCATATTGTACATGATTGTCAATGTTCAAATGATTTCCAAAAAAATATGAAAAAAGAAAAATAAAAGAGAGTATATTAAAAAAAAAGAGAGAGATAATACAAAAGAAAAGAAAGAAAAATCCCAAAAGAATAATATTGAAAGTGCTGCAAATCAAAATTCCACTACTGATTATATTAGTTTGTTCAATTCATATAGTCTAAGCATGACTGAACAATTTAAAATTGTTGCTACATAGGTTAGAAAATAAATATTTGCAAACAGTTCAATCTTGGAAAATCAACAACTAGGTAGAAATAAAATTGACTCAACAGTTTAATCAAAGTCAATGGAAGGAATAAGGGAAAGAGTAGTTTATAATTTCATAAAAAGATATGGGTCTGCAAGCCTAAATGCACCCTGAAAAAGAATGCTGAAAAAATGTTAGATTAGTGAAAGGGTAGGTAGAATGAAGGTAACATTAATGTGGAAAGACATGACATTTACTCTAAAGCATCATTTAAATTATTTCATGTATTCTCATGTTAAAGAGAAAAAATAAAAAAAGGAGTCTTTATCCTGAGTTTTGGGGATTAATTCAGTTTAAAGTTGCTTAACATATTTCATGTCATATCCTAAAGTCCCTAATCTTACACTCTGCCTGACATTTCACACCCCACCATTCACTCACAAATCTCATCAGCGTTAAACTCCTTCCGCCTTCCATTCCATCTTCGCCCCCACCATTACATCCGACGGTTCACATTCATTTTTGACCCCCCTCATCTTCTGAAAGTTAACGTTGGGGGGGAGGGGGGGTCCGAAATGGTGGTTTCTGAAACCGGCCTTTTTACTACGTGTCAAGCGCATATCAGTTCACACCTCCCCCGCCCCCCATGCCATTCCACTTACCATCCCTGGCCCCCTCCGAAAACTGGTTTCCACCATAATAAAACCATGATGTTGAATGTTAAACCTTCGCCATTCTTGTTGCTCCACGAAGCCATTCATTTCATGTTTTCCCAATCACCCTCGCTCCCACCTAAAGACTCGTTGAATAATTAATTGTCCAATCTGTTACCCAATGGGCCCACGCCATGTCAACGAAAACCCCGCCACCCTACAAAACTACCTTTCCTGACTTGTTTCAAAGGTTACTATGTTCTCAGTGTTTTATTGTAACATGTGATCAAATTCAAGATTTTAGTAGATCTAAAGGGAGTGCAAAAGATTCCAATCATCTGCAGATCAGCAGAAATCTCCCTTATTTAATCCCCTTTTCCTCCAACTCCCCTTCTGATCAAGTAGAAATCCCTTCTATTTATTCCCCTCTCTGTTTAGTCCCTTTCTAATATGTGCACTTGTAGATATCAAAAACACAGTCAATTTCATTTCCAGAGATAATCATGCCTCCAAAGAAGAAGGAGCAGGAGCCATTCAATCCAATGGTTCACCCTCTTGTGGACCTTGATCATATTTCCCTTACCGATAGGGATTTCAAAATTCATGAGACCATCTCAGAATTTGACCTCTTCGACATATAATATTGGTTCGAGGATAAAATCATCTATGAGGCCGATGACATAGGACTATGGGAAAAAAACTTGCCCTATTACATATTTCCAAAAACCCACAGTTTCCCCGAATTCCTAAGAAAGTGTCATGCATGTTATGATCTAGATCAGAGGGTTGTTGTTGCCCCCATAGGAGAAATTATTTTCACCATTAGTGCCCAGTCTATTATGCAGATGATGCAGGCTCCTGTTATTTAAGAAACCACACCTTTTTCCCATGAAACCGTCAGGAATTTGTACCAGAAGTTAGATTTTTGCAATAGAGCCAAAACCCTTGAACTATTCATGGTTGCAGACACTTTTGTACCAGAAGTTAGATTTTTCCAACAGAGCCAAAACCCTTGAACTATTCATGGTTGCAAACACTCCCCTACCTAAGAAGAATCCCTCATACCGATCTTCTACATTCCCTGATAGGACTCATCATATAGACGTCGTTCTTTCTTACCTGCTAGGATACCACTCATATCAGTGGCTAGATGAAGCAATGATAGGCTTCCTCTCAATACTTTCATCAGACTCCAAGCCTTCTATTATGTTCAATTTTAGCCAATTCCTCACAGATGCCATTCATGAACATTTTTTCAAGTTTCACACAGAGGAAGCATTTAAATAGACTTCATTCATTGTTTATATGTTTGTATATTTTTAGGAAAACAGGTTCCAGTTTACAATGAAAGGTGAATGAAGATTCCCAACCTCAGTCTGTCATCTTCTGGACAACAATGCTAATGAAAGATCAGAAATATTACACCTACAAATGATTCATTTAATTGTTTGTGCATCCAGCTATGATCATCCTCAACAGCACAGTGGAACCAAGGATCAGTGAAGATATTAGAAAGATCATGCAGTTGTCAGATCAAGCCAGAATTGGAGATTGGTACTTATACCAAAACTACAGAGCTAAGAATATATGGGTGTGAGTTGCCCCCTTACAAACTGCCAAAGTTCCTCCCCATGATGATCTTTTCCCTGGATTACATTAGGCATATGATCAATGCAGATGAAGTACACTTTGTATCAGCAAAAGAGAAGTCTCAGTTTGGGATCAAATCCCAAATTGGTCCTTTCATTTACAATAGTAGAGGAGTAGGAGAGGAGGCTGACAAGATGTTGAAGGAGATGAAATTTACACACAGTTTCACTTGGTCTTATGACCCATTGGGCATTATCTTTAAGAAGAAAGTAGAAAACAAATCAACTCCCTGCATTCACACCCACATGCCCGAAATTGAACAATTTATGAACCAAATAGAGTGGACGGAAAACACCTTGCAGGAGGCTGAAGAGCAGGTAATTTCATCTTCAAGTATACAGACCCCTACTCCACAAGAAAAGTAGAATACAGAGGATAAGCAGGATAAATGAAAATAAATAGCGAAAGAGATAACAGGAAAAAGATGATCAGCCACCTTCAGTGACTAATACATCAAGCAAAGAGTTTAAGATGAAATATAGGAAGAGACCAAGAATTTACATGGACATAGATCAAGGCAAGGAATCAGAGCAACAGACGGTGATAAATATCAGAGACTCTCATGGTTCTTCTCCAGCAAGCGACCAACCTATATCTTCTCCTACAACTTCAGCTACAATTCCAATTCAACAACAATGCCTTCGAACACATACTTCTATTGTTGTTACAGGAAAAAGGAAGAAACAATATATGACACCTGCAGGGAGATCAAGAGGAAAAATGAAATATTGAAGAACAACACCTGTTAGTATGAATCTTAATTGCAAGTGTACTAAAAAATACCACTTTAGTTGTGCATAGTAAACAGCCCTAACAACAAAGATGGTTGTCAATATCTTCAGATCTGCAATTAGGTGATCAAGATAAATGCTGCACAAATCTAGATCTATGCATCAAAAGACATTAAGCAGTAAATAAAAATGAGATTTACTCCATGCATCCAATAGACAAGAAAATAATATGTTGAATGAATTTTATATTAAGGGAACCTGGGAGGAAAACATAGAAGGATGTTACCAATTCTCCTCAATGGGATGGGTTCTTGTAAGTCCTCGGCACTTCAGATCTAAAATTCCTCTCTCTTGATGGTGTAGAAAACCCAGACAAAAATGGAACTCAAAGGGAGCTCACAAGCAAAAAGATAGAAAAATATGACAATGACGGTGGATCAAAGTTAGACCAAAAGTATAGATCCAGAGTGACCTTTAGGCAACAAAAGGTGATGAATGAATGGAAAAACCCTTCTATTTATAACAAAATATTAAGTTTGTCTAGATACTGGTGCATAATTAAAATATTATTAACCAAATCAAGATCCAACTTTTATGCAATATTTTATTATTTTTGTTGGAGGGAAAAAGAATTTGACTTGGGTCAAATCCCTTTATTTGTAAATAATAAATAAATAAATGATTTATTTATTATTTTAAGGACGTGGTTGAGTAATAATTAAATAAATAATTATTTATTTAACTATTATGAGTGATTTAGTCAAATTTAACAAGGAATATTATTTAAATAAGGTTTAAATAATTATTCCTAGAAAATAATAAGATAAATAATAATTTATCTAATTAATTTTCCTATTTTAGGTTAAATATGACCAGGAATATTAATTAAATTGTTGTTTAGCTAATTATTCCTTGAGAAAAATCAAACAAACGTAGATTTATTTAATATTTCCTCATGAGGTTTCCTGTTTAGACCATAAACAACTTAATAAAGGTGGTTTACTAAGTTATTTTTCATAGTGAAAGCAATTTTAGTTAAGGTAAAATTGGTCTTACATGGTGTACTTAGGTATATCTAATAGTAACAGGTTAGATGGCCAAAAAATGGTGTAACATATTGCACCCCAGCGTGCAAGCATTAGGAGCTAATTGTATGACCGAAGTATGTTGTAAGAACTCAATCACTAGACACCGAAGGGGAAGTCAAAGAGAGAGAAATATAAGGTAGACCGAAGCGCTAAAGGACTAGACCCTGAGGAGGCGAGACTTACAAGTGCGACAAGTCTCTTTTATGAGTGAGTACCTGTGTTATAGGCGGCGGGGGAGGCATACCTATGCCTGCCGAGACAAAGTACAAAGAATAATGTGTCCAGTAAACAAGGGACTGAACAGTATAGTACATGTTGGCATAAACATGACCCAGGTAAAAACAAGATAATGAATCCCACATACATACTATGCCTGGGATAACAGCCAGGACTTATACAATAATATCTGAGTACATGAGATACAAATACAACCTAAATGCCCCCGTAAATAGGAAAGGGCTCTGAAAATTTCACTGATACATGCAAAAAAAAAGGCACTGCAAGCAGCTGAAGCTGACATCATCAAATATATGGAGTTGCATCAAAGACTGTAGTGAAGAGGTCATCCGGGCATGTGGGGGGCTACCTGTAGGGCCACCCCCTCATGAGGGCTGAAATATCTCACACACACCCGGGAATTGCCAGTATCATATGCTGCATCACTAAACCATCAAGTATACGGATCTCGATCATGCTAAAAGGAGCTGGAGCTAAGAAACAATCAAGTCAAAGGGCAATAAGGAGTCCCTTTGCCTGATCTGAGGCACCGAACAAGAGTGGAAGTTGGAACCAAGGTACACCGCCCTCTACACCTATCTTATGGAATGAATGATTTGATGTCGACAGAAGGAGGTACGCCATAGGTGAGGCAATAAGGGATCCTCAACTAAGGAACGAGAGAAAATAGTAGAGTGACTGACAGACTGACACCAGGGATGATGAGGAAATGGGGGGTACTGAGTAGTGGATGGACGACTTCCCTTGTTAGAGCATAAAGGGCATGGATGATCTGGAAGCGACTGACACAATATCATGAGGGATAGGGGACAGTAGAACTGAAGGCCATAATGTGCGACATGAGAGAGGAACCAAGTAATGAAGGATGGAGGACTATAGCGGGGTACAAAGGAGCTCGAGATAGACTCCATGAATGCGATGATTACTCAACTCAGATGCTCTAAACAAGGGTGACTCGATGATGCTTCCACACAGAAAAGGTCTAATGGGGACCATAAATACATGAGTATGTGATGGTTACTCACGACGAAAATTGACAAGAGCATGGACAAGTATGAAGGCAAAGTGGTGGCCCAAGTACAAGTGTTGCAAGTGAAGAAATTCGATTTTTGGGAGTGGTGAAGTGATGCTTCGTGGAAACAATGTGTCCTAGTGAAGTATCAAATCACAAAAAACTAATAGATACCCATTTGAGGGCTTAGTAAGAGCTTTCCAACGGTGCAGACGATTTGTCAAACTGAGCTACGGTTTGGCTGCAGCAGGCGAAACAAAATTCAGGAGTTTTCTTTTAATAAGGCATTTTCCCTCCAAATTCACTCATTTGCATGTGGAGATGTGGTGAATTTAGAGAGGAGAGAAGGCCCTAAATCTTGTGATGATCGTAGCGGACAAACTGACAGTTGGAATTGAGATCCGTTAGTTGCAAGTAAGAGGCCTAACCCTACTCTTTCATTTCAGTGGATTGAAAGTTTAGTTTAGGTCCCTAGAGCTCAGGAACAGACCCCTGCTCCTCTTCACGGCTGGGTCGCACTTTTTCAGGTAAAAACTCCGACCTGGGTAGTAGGTTTTGGGCCTGAAAAGTGCGACCTGCTAGGAAGGGGTTTTTCTATGTTTTTTTTTGGCTAAGAACTGGGTTTTTGTGTTTGGAGACAGACTTTCCTATCTGTACACTGACAAATATGATTGTTTTATGCAGATATGGTAGAATTACGGATCAACTGGAGAGAGAGAGACCTGGGCACATTATGGTCAGAGATCTAGGAGGATCAGGGTGTCCGCGGTGCATTGGGCAGGTTTGGGGTTCTAAAGTTTGTGGAGAACCCTTTGATGAGAACTGGAGGGCCCTTATTGGCCCGGATTGTCAACCATTGGGACCCGAACCATGAGGTCTTTATAGTGCAGGGGCACTAGATCAAGTTGATAGTCCAGGATATATGTTTCCTGACTGGTCTCCCACCACTTGGGATGGTAGGGAATACTCAACCAGTGTTACCGCGAGGGCGAAACATCATGGAGTTTGTGGAGAACTATTTTCGACCAGGTCTCCATGTCAAAGGGACACAGATACCCATTGGGGATCTAGAGAGGTTAGAGATTCGTGTTGTGGCTGCAGCGGTGCTACGGATCCTGGGCAACCAGGCACTCCACCACATCACTGGAGGGTAGATGGTGCTTGTGGAGAGTGTGTTGAGTGGGACCTACTATGGGTGGGCCCAGATGATGCTGTCGTTGTTGAAACGACAGTTGTCGCTATGCAAGCGACAAGTGAACCATGAATGTGCATATGGGACAATGTTGTGCTCTCTCTTCTTTGAGAAGATCCCGACACTTCGACCTCGTATACAGCTCCAGGATGGGGGCCCGAGGGAACCCAGGATGCACCAGTGGGGGCGACTATTGTGCAGAGGAGGAGGTGGGGCAGTCGTACGGGTGTTCCGACCCAAGTTCTTTGCTCATTGGGATCAGATGCCATTGTACATAGACAATTATCCCTATAGTGGGATGAGTTATCATGGGGACCCAAACTTGCCACTACTGCCTTGTCGAGTATGGGGGCCTGATGGTAAGTGAAAAATTGCTAATATTTTATGTGTATTGTAAAGTTTCAGAATATTGTATATGGTACTAATTCTTTCACTTTTGGTATGCAAATACAGCACCAGTAAAACTGGTCGGGTATATGGGACGGCCTGCAGTATTAGGAACTGTCGGACCTAGTGGATCGAGAGCGCCACAAAATGAGGATGTAGCAGCCCTCCTGGAGGACATCCGTCGTAGATATGAGAGACTCTTGACCGGTGTTTCAGAGCGTGGCTAGCAAGACTTAGATGACTAGTACATAGATTCATGTATTGGTCTACCCTTGGAGTGGCGAGGGGTCATGCGGCGCATGGCGATGGCCGAATAGGAGATGTGCTATCTACAAGTTGCGTAAGCAGAGCCATTGGCTCGGGATCCTCCAAATAGAGATTAGTTGTGTGGGGGCAGGTGGTGCCCCTAGTTTTGAGTTTTTGTAACATGCTATGGGCATGTCATATGTATCAGAGCTGATGGACTCTAAAACATTTTATACGACACATATTATGGATATGCATCATTTTGATGGTTTTATGTTATTGTCCTGTGTTAAATGCGTGTGCTAAATGCCAATCTAGAATATTTTTTGCAATGTTATCTACATAGTGATTCTGTGCTCTAGGTACATGACTGAATGTAATGATTTCAATTCACACATCAAAAGCTTCACTCGTAAATATCTTCTAAAAAGGATAGGATTATGCACACGATAGACACCATTCAATTACATGACAAGAAGCAGGGAATCTAACTGAACATGAAGGTGGAGGATGCGATGGGAGAGGGCGTCGGCTAATAAACCTCGCACTGCATCATATTTGTTAGTATGAATCTTTATTTGAAGTGTACGAAAAAATACCACTTTAGCTACACATAACTTATAGCCCTAACAGTATAAATGACTACTAATATCTTCAGATCTGTAATTAGATGATCAATACAAATGCTGCAAAAATCTAGATCTGTGCATTAGAAGACATTAAACAGTAGAAAAATAAGATTTACTCCATAGATCCAATAGACAAGACAAGAATATATCCAATGAATAATTTTATTAATGGCACCTGGGAGGAAAACACAAGAGGGTGTTCCCTGTTCTCCTCAATGGGATGGGTTCTTGTGAGTCCTCAACACTTCAGATTTAGAACTTCTCTCTCTTGATGGTGTAGAAAACCCAAACAAAAAATGGAAAAGTATGGCTATGATTATGGATCAATAGCCAGACCAAGTGTTGAGATCCAGAGTGATCTTTAGGCAACAAAAGGTGACAAATGAATGGGAAAACCCTTCTATTTATAACAAAATATTGAGTTAGTCTAGAGAATGGTGCATAATTAAAATATTATTAATCAAATCTAGATCCAAATTTTATGGAATATTTTATTATATTTGTTGGAGGGAAAAGGAATTTGGCTTGAGTCAAATCCCCTTATTTGTAAATAATAAATAAATAAATGATTTATTTATCATTTTAAGGATGTGATTAAGTAATAATAAATAAATAAATGATTTATTTATCATTTTAAGGATATGGTTGAGTAATAATCAAATAAATAATGATTTATTTAATTATTTAAGGGTGAATTAGTCATATTTAACAAAGAATATTATTTGAATAAGATTTAAACAATTATTCTTAGAAAATAATAAGATAAATAATGATTTATCTAATTGATTTCCTTGTTTTAGGTTAAATAAAACCATAAATATTATTTAAACTACTATTTAATTAATTATTTCTTGAGGAAAATCAAACAAATGTATATTTATTTAATATTTCCTTATGGGGTTTCCTGTTTAGACCATAAACAACTTAATAAAGGTGATTTATTAAGTTATTTTCATAGTGAAAGCAATTTTACTTGGAGTAAAATTGGTCTTACATGATGTACTTGGGTCCATTTAATGATAATAGGTTAGATGACCAAAAAATGGTGTAACAAATTTCCCCCTAGCGTGCGAGCGTTAGGAGCTAATCGTATGACCAAAGTACGTTGTAAGAACTCAATCACTAGACATCGAAGGGGAAGTCAAAGAGAGAGAAGTATAAGGTAAACCAAAGTGTTGAAAGAACTAGACCCTGAGGAAGCAACTTACAAGTGCAACAAGTCTTTTTGATGAGTGAGTACCTGCTATAGGTGGCGGGGGAGGCATACCTATGCTCGCCGAGGCAATAGTACAAACAATAAGGCACCCAGAAAACCACAGAACGCAAAAATGAAGCATATGATGGCATAAACATGAGCCAGATAAATAACACAATAATGAATCCCACATACATATTGTGCTTGGGATAATATCCGGGACTTTGTACAATAATATCTAAGTACATGAGATATATATACAACCCAGATGCCCCTGAAAACAGGAAAGGGCTCTAAAAATTTGATTGATACATGCAAACAAAAAGGCACTGCAAGCAGCTAAGGCCGACATCATCAAATTTATGGAGCTTCATCGAAGGTTGTAATGAAGATGTCATCTGAGTGTGTGGGGGGATACCTGTAGGGCCACCCACTCATGACGACTGAGACATCTCACACACACCCAAGAATCACCGATGTCAGCTGCTGTGTCACTGAACCATAGAGTATACGGATCTCGATCATGCTAAAAGGAGCTGGAGCTGAGAAATAATCAAGTCAAAGGGCAATAAGGAGTCCCTTTGCCTGATTTGAGGCACCGAACAAGAGTGGAAGCTGGAACCAAGGTACATCGCCCTCTAGACCTGTCTTCTGGAATGAATGAGCTGATGTCGACAGAAGGAGGTCTGCCATAGGTGAGGCAAAAAGGGATCCTCAACTAAGGCACGAGAGAAAATAGTTGAGTGACTGACAGGCTGACACCAATGATGATGATGAAATGGGGGAGACTGAGTAGTGAATGGACGATTTCCCTTTTTAGAGCATAAATGGCATGGATGACCTGGCAGCGAATGACAAAATATCATGAAGCATAGGGGACAGTGGGACTGAAGTTCATATTGTGCGACACGAGAGAGGGACCAAGCAATGAATGATGGAGGACTATGGTGAGATGTAAAGGGACTCGGGATAGACTCCATGGAAGCAATGATGACTCTACTCTGATGCTCTAAACAAGGGGGACTCGATGGTGCTGCCGCATATGTAAAGGGTCAAATGGGGACCATAAAAGCGTGAGTACAAGATGCTAACTCACGACAAAAGTCGACACAATCATGGACAAGTATGGAGGCAACATGGTGCCCCCAGTATGAGTGTTGCAAGTGAAGAAATTTGATTTTGAGGAAGGGTGAAGTGGCACTTCTTGGACAAAATATGTTTTGGTGAAGTATCAAATGAAAAAAGCTAATAGATACCCATTTGAGGGCTTGGTGAGATCTTTCCAATGGTATATACGGTTCATGAAATTTGAGCTACGTTTTGGTCGCAGTAAGTGAAATAAAAATCAGTGGTTTTCTTTTAATAAGGCATTTTCCTTCCAGATTCACTAATTTTCCGGTGGAGCTGTGGTGAATGTCGTGAGGAGAGGAGGCCTTAAATCTTGTGACAATTGTAGCGGATAAACCGACCATTGGAATTTGAGATCTATCAGTTTTAGGTAAGAGGCCTAATCCTACTCTTTCATTTCAGTGGATTGAAAGTTCAATTTAGATACCCAGAGCTCGTGAACAGGCCATGTCGCACTTTTTGGGGTCTGTTCTGCGACCTGGGTAGCAGGTTCTGGGCAAAAAAATGCGACCTGTCCCAGGAAATGGCCTGAAAAATGCGACCTGTCAGAAAAAGGGGTTTTCAGTGTTGTTTTTGGCTGAGATATGAGATTTTTATGGTTGAGGGGCATAGGTGCCCCCAAGCATGTTGTGGACATGCCAAAATGTATTTAGAAAAAAGGAAATCTAAACACAGTTTAATGATGTGGTGCGCCATTTGTTTTTGGTATGGTTGCATAGTTTGAGAAAGGAAATAGATGATTACCAATCTCTTTTGACACTGCATATATGAATCAAATGGACTTTAAGTTTCTAGGTTGGCACACATGGTGCTAATATCCCAAAGATAGTATTTGGGATAATGAACTGATGTTCTCCCAGAAAAACTATAGGTTGGTCAACCACAATGTCTATGAGTCTCGGTTGCTGATGAAAAATGAAGGAATGATAAGGGGTATTATCCCTAGAGTGATCTTGAAGTGATATGGGACTCTAGAGGTTCTTCTAAATGTGGAAGAATAATGGGACTAGAGTCGTCATGACTAGATTCACTAGGAGAGTGTTGAAGAAATACTTCTCCTGGTCTCTCCAATATGAGTGCCCCCCTTACCCAAACATTGGGTGTCAATGTAATGGCCACAAGGTGCATGTGATTCGAATGCATGAATTTTATGTAAGGGGGAATAGATAAAGTCAGGAGTGGTGGCTACTTCCATAATGTCATCATTGTAATATAAGATGGGGCAACTGATGGAAGAAATACCACCTAACGTGGCGAGTTGACCTTACTCCTCCACATGAGAGGAGAGGTTTGTATATGTATCATCACTCAGGGTGACATAGGAGTAAGCAGACAAAGATCTGTCGATGTTGAGACTAAGGAGGGTGCCGAGGGGAGGTCGAATGAAACATCAGGGGGTACTTCCGACCAAGGACCCATGATCTCGACATCATAAGGGGGAATGTGAATGGGAGCAAGATGCGAGAATAAGGGAGTGGTTGACTAATTGCGCTCGGCCTCGAATTGGCGTAAGGCTTCTAAAGAGGAATGATACTCTTCGAGGCGAGGGCAAAAGTGAGTGTAGTGGCCATGAAAATCCCACAAAGCACAGGGGTGATTTGTGCGTAATGGTTTGAGTTTCGAGATTGAATCAGGTATAGTGACATATACCTCTGGGATATCAGATTCCGGAAATGTCTCATTGACCATGGACTTGAGGTGAGGCAACTCCGGACAAGTATGGGTGGCATGACCAACAACATCACACAAAGCACACTGGGTGGTATGTCGTGGAGGCCAAGAAGGGGCAAGGTTTGTCGAGGTGGCCTTGTCCTTTGATGCCCTCTTGCGAGCTTTTCCCTTCTTACCCAAAGCGGTCATAACAGGAGGTGGTTCATGTTGAGGTGAATGAGGCACTGTTGCAGCGGGAGAAGTCATAGGGACCGGTTGAACTGGGGTCAAAGCAAGATAAGGTTTTGGGTGACTAGGTGGGGTAGCGGTTGGTTGATTGAGGTACCAGATGGGAATCCCAAGGGTCAGGTAAGGAAGAGAGAGGGTGGCCATAACAGGCACCGTGTATACTCTTGGTGGGGGAGCTAGAAAAGGTATCTGACCAAAGGGGTGATGACCAGGCGGGTCAGCTCCAAAATGGTTAAGGCCTAGAGGAACTGTTCCAGAAGGGTAAATTGGGTCATGAGTACCAATTGAAGATACAGGGCCAGGAGAAGAAGGTTCAGAAGGCTGATCAGAGTACATCTTGAAAATCTGGTAATTGGGGGAACCATATGGAAGAGTTTGAGTGGCCACCTGTCCTTCAAGTGGTTGGGTAGCCACAAATCCCTGCTGAGGGAAAGGATCGATAAGCACAGCCAGTTGACTAGGTGCAGGACTAGGAGGAATGGAAGGAATGACTTGATTTCCTCTCAATGTTGCTTGAGACTCCCATCACTGTTGCATCTGTGGTAGAAGGGGACAATCATGCGTATAATGACCATAAACACCACAACACGAACAGGGCTTGTTTGTACGAAGAGGCCTGTCCTACTTGGGCTGAGGGCCTTGTTTTTGGTTTGTAGTGTTAGGAGCATTACCTTGATTAGGTCCATGATTACTAGAGGCAGCTTGATTTTGATTTCCTTTCCTCTTCCTTTTTGAGGGAGGAGGATTAGTCGTGCCCTGCTGTGCGTACACCTGCCCCGGAGGGGGTGGTGGTTACTATTGCGGGGGTTGAGAAGGAAAGGGAGGAGGAGGTGCTAATGTTGGAGGAGCTGGAGCACTAGGATGTGAATACAGATAGTAAGGAGGTTGGGTAGCAGTGTGGTAAACAGGAGGTTGGGAAAAAGGAGGAGGCATGCCGTATCCTGGATACGTGCTACCGGGAGGGGGAAAAGTGTCGGAGGAGCTCGCCCCTCCCTAAGAGAAACCATAGCCCATGGGAGGTTGAGCATACAGATTAAAGAGAGCTCCAATGATACCATCAGCGACATTAGATGCCCCCCGCGCATTGGCATTACCAGGTCTAGGAAGATCAGGTAGGACGGTATAAACATAACCTGACTGAGCGTAGATCAAGTCATATTTTAATGCAATTTGGAGAGCGGCTTCTTCGGTTTGAGGAAATTGCGATGCGACGTCTTTCCTGATAGGTGGCAAGAGATTCCTAAGGAACCAGTGCATGTAGACATGGTCTTCGAAAGTAGGGGCTTGAAATAGGCTCCTTCTTCTCCGTCATTCTTGAACATGTTTGGATAGGCAAGTCGCAGATCACTGACAGAAAGAGGTCAAGAGCTCAGTACCAGTGTCGTAACGAAGGGGAAGCTGGAAATAAGACAAAAAATCCCAGGCCATAGTTGCAAAGGTGGTATGAGAGGAAGGGGCCTAATCAACATACCACTTAGAAGCTTCACCTGTAAGAGTTCGTTGGAACAACCGAAGACGAACAGAGTCATCGGTAATGGAATTAGATGAACACCACATGTGGAAAGATCAAATATGATTTGAAGGATCTTTTCCAGCAAGACCTTCAAACTTTTGGATGTCTGAAGGGAGCTTTGTTGGCATAGTAGGCCACTTAGCATCATGGTGTATAGGGTCGTTTATCAACTGGTCGAAGTCGGGGAGGCTGAGGCCTGCCATGAAAGGGAGTAAGGGTGCAGCCAGGGCAGTGTCCGTTGCAGTCCCACTAGTGGTATTCCCAGTGGAAGGGCCGGGGTTAACCTAATTATTAGGTCCTACACCAGACATGGTGAAGGTGACAGGGGGAGAACCGATGGTGGAAGGAGAAGGAGAACCCAAAGGACCAGAAGAATAGTCAGAGTGCAGTCTCGATTGAGGACTAACTCGAATCCTATGTAGAGGAGTAAGTCTCCCTACCAAAAACTCAGGATGAAGGCCAAGAAGTCTCTAGGATGAACGCCTTGGTGGCGCAATGGTGATGACACAAACACAACACAATGGAAAAAGAGACCGACAAGGGCAAGGAGGTGCGAGATCAATTGATTACAATGTCGAAACAAGGGCAGAGAGGTGCAGGATCAATTGATTTCAATGTTTTAGAGCCTTTGCTTGGTGGTGTTAACCAAGCCCTTTTTCACTTAGGGTGTGTGTGTAAGAGTGTGTAAATTTTAATTTTTAAACCCAAACATTTGTAGAGAAAAGAAAAAATGTGTTGTAGAGCTATGAATAAACCTTCAAATGACAGTATATAGGCCTGCAAAACAGAAAATAAAAAGCTAACAATGCAATAATATAAACCCAAGGAGGCGGGTCTCTCAACAATTATTCTATAGGTGAGCAAAAAACTAATTTAAACACACTAAAAAAGGCTAATAAATCTTGGGTCAAGAAGTACAGAGATCTAAAAGACAAAATCTGCTAGAAAGTGGTGCAGAAAACAACAACAAATTAGAGGAAAATTGTTGTAAAAAGAGGTGGAAAAAGGATATCTCCAGGAGGAAAGAGGAGTGCCCCCTAAGGGAAAACCCAAATAAAGCTAAATGGGAAGATTTGGATGGATAACAAGCCGATATGAAGTTGATATGAAGATGAGGTATCAGATCTGAAAAAATGGCTGAAGACTTTGAAATTTCAGACAACCTGCAACAACAAACACTCTTCCACAAAAATTGGAGGATATTGAAGACCTAGGGGGCTAGGTTCCCACTTAGTTGAGAGAAATAGAACAAGTATAGGTTCAAAACGGGCAGAGACGGAGGTCAGACAAACCTGAATAGAGGCTTAGCAAAACCCAGAAAACTTTCAGAAAAATCCCTCCAGAAAGTCCAAGTCATAATTTTTGGCCTGTTTTCAGCAGAGGTCACACTTTTTGAGTTGTAAAGTGCGCCCTAGAAGTCCAAGTCATAGATTTTGGGTAGAAAAGTGCGACCTGCACTTTCAACACTCTTGGCTGCCGGTTTCAGAAAAAATTATCGTCTCAGCTGCAGCTGATGTCTGTCACCTGCGTAATGGGTCCGAAAACACGTGGAAGTTAGAATTTTTATCATTGTATGGTTTTATGGATTAAAACCAACATCAAGATTAAGAAAAACAAGGGGCTGAAGAGAAATCCTAGGGTTTGAAGTAGCTAGATATGCAAGGATTAGAAAAACGACAGCGGTTGTAATGGTAAACCCAGTGGAGTCGCTAGTTGTTAGTATGAATCTTTATTCCAAGTGTACGAAAAAATACCACTTTAGCTACACATAACTTATAGCCCTAACAATAGAAACGACTGCTAATATCTTTAGATCTGCAATTAGATGATCAAGAAAAATGCTGCAAAAATCTAGATCTATGCATTAGAAGACATTAAACAGTAGAAAAATAAGATTTACTCCATAGAACCAATAGACAATACAAGAATATATCCAATGAATAATTTTATTAATGGCACCTGGGAGGAAAACACAAGAGGGTGTTCCCTTTTCTCCTCAATGGGATGGGTTCTTGTGAGTCCTCAACACTTCAGATTTAGAACTTCTCTCTCTTGATGGTGTAGAAAACCCAAACAAAAATGGAAAAGTATGGCTATGATAATGGATCAATATCCAAACCAAGTGTTGAGATCCAGAGTGATCTTTAGGCAACAAAAGGTGAAAAATGAATGGGAAAACCCTTTCTATTTATAACAAAATATTGAGTTAGTCTAGAGATTATGCATAATTAAAATATTATTAACCAAATATAGATCCAACTTTTTATGGAATATTTTATATTATCTTTTGAGGGAAAAGGAATTTGACTTGAGTCAAATCCCCTTATTTGTAAATAATAAATAAATAAATGATTTATTTATCATTTTAAGGATGACTTTCGTTAATAAATAAATAAATGATTTATTTATCATTTTAAGGATATGGTTGAGTAATAATAAAATAAATAATGATTTATTTAATTATTTAAGGGTGAATTAGTCATATTTAACAAAGAATATTATTTAAATAAGATTTAAACAATTATTCTTAGAAAATAATAAGAAAAATAATGATTTATCTAATTAATTTCCTTGTTTTGGGTTAAATACAACTAGAAATATTAATTAAACCACTGTTTAATTAATTATTTCTTGAGGAAAATCAAACAAATGTATATTTATTTAATATTTCCTTATGGGGTTTCCTGTTTAGACCATAAACAACTTAATAAAGGTGATTTACTAAGTTATTTTCATTGTAAAATCAATTTTACTTGGAGTAAAATTGGTCTTACATGATGTACTTGGGTCCATCTAATGATAATAGGTTAGATGACCAAAAAATGGTGTAACAATATTCGACCTGATTATTGGTAGCAGTACCAATGCATACATTGTTCGAGAGAACAAGCGAATGCAAGGGGGTAAAGATGGCCCAACCTGCTGAGGCTAGATTTCAGGAGTAGCGACTTGCACCGTCGGTGTTGTGGTGAATTTGTCTCACGGGTGTACAAAATCGCACCAGCTTAAAGAGTGTGGTCTACTCTTTAAACTATTGGTAACAGGCAGAAAGTGGGGGAGCTCAAAATCATAAAACTTAATGGAAATAGTATGCTAAATTATGCTCTGGTTAACTAAAAAACTAAAACATAAATGTACAGAATCTATATAAAGAGTCAAAACAATAATAATGCAAACAATGGCTCAATGGCATCTTCTTATTAAACGTTTGAACGGAGAAGAAATTTTACCCACTTTCCAAAGGGCCCCTAAGCAATGGCTCTAGGTCCCGATGCAAGGATGTTGCCTTCCAAGCTCTACCTCTGATGCAATCTCCCTCTCTATCTCTGTTGTGGTGGACTAAGATGTTGGGTGGCCAACTATCAAGTCCTCTTTAGCTCCAGCTCCAGGTCACACACAATGCTGGTGTTTCTTGGGCAACTTTGGCCAAAATAACAATGTGATCACCATTTCTTCATCTCTTAGTGGGTTTATATAGGTGAGTTTCGAATCCTCCTTCCATCCCTTGGTACATGATGGATAGTAACCGAAGTGAGAGATGTGATTCCATTGTGTGCTCAAATATTATTTTGTGTGCTCACATGTTGTCTAAGGAGGCGCTGATGGCTGTCCTTAGGCAGCTTTCACACAAGGAGTAACTGTCCTTTGCTTGGTGTGGTCCCGGAAAGCAACTTTTTGCCATTTCCAGGAATGCGCGCTTATCGAGCCAAAGGGCGCGTAAAAGGCACTCTTATCGAAGAATAAAGCATGCAATTCAGCATTTATGACTAGTTCAAATTTGATTTTCTCAAAACCTTAGAGATTTTAAATACTTCTTGATTCCATAATGTGTTCCTACCCTGTAAATCCTTAGGCTCGACATTAATTGATGTCATCTTATGTTGTACGACTTTCCAGTGTTAACAGTTGCCCCCTACTATATGAGGTTTAGGAATAACTGTATAGCCAAAATACATTATATTTTATTTTCTGTATCGTACACAGAGAGAGAGAGAGAGAGGTCTGCGTGTTTTTTTTAATTGACAACACCTTGCACCATTTCTGAGATAACCATGGCATAAGGGACCCCCTGCAAGCAGATAAAAATATGCAACATATTTACAAAATTTCAATGAGGCAGGCATGTCCCATGCTCGTGATGCTATGGCTAGTTAAACAAAATTGACAAATACATGTGATGTCTATGCCACTACTATGGTAGTGGTGCTGGTGGTTGTTGACGACTATTGTTGATGCCCTCAGGGGCGTTTTTTCTTTGAATATAGGTGGAATGTGGTACCCATATGCGTAATCTTGGTATGGCATATCGCTGTGCTATGTACGCTTATGTACTGGCTGGGACCATCTCGTGTAAGCATTGTTTTCAGAGATTCTTATGGAGGCACGGGTCTTCGACAGATCTGATCAAAGTGCAATGGTTGTATGGTATGATACCATTGTGACATGACAGCTTTTGATGTGGTCGAATGTCAAGAGGATCGATGACATCTGTGGACAATGATGTCTCCCATAGTGCCACCTGAGGATACCCCTTTGCATGGGGAGGGGTAATCCAAGGTACCGCTTCCTTTTCGGAAAAGAGGTGTCGAGGTCAACGAAAAGGAAGCCTTAACCGAACCATGGGTCATTGACCTGAGGGGTCAGGGACCTGGATGTGATGGGTTTAACATAGGCATGTTTGTGAGAGGTGACTGAAAATGGATGATGGGGATTCAGTAGCCCGAGGTCGAAGTATACTTGAGCAACTTGGTGGCAGTCATAGTTATTTCTGAAGGGAAAATCCCTGGAGTTGGTAGGACTTCCAGGGCGGGTGTTAACCGGTTATGAATGTCATGATGATGTGTGCATGGGGGTAAAATACTTCGACCAAGGGAAATGGGGGCCTGCTGCCATGGGGGAAAAGATGAAATATGAGGGCGAAGTGGCGAAGGGCATCGTTTGCGGTCTTTGTACACTTACCAAAAGAATAAAATAATGGGGTTTGGTTTGTAAAAAACACAGAGATGGGTACCAAAAAAAATGAAAGAGGGTCGCTCACTGAAGGTGTGAGGACTGTGTTTTGCTGGGGGTAGGGGTCCCATTGGTTGGTCTCATGTGCGGGGATGATGAAGTAGAAAATGTCACAGACGGGATTATGCTGATGGAGGTATGGTGGGAAAAATGTGATGCGTAGAGGTGCGCTTTCAATCTACTTGTACAACCCAGTCATCCGGGAAGGGGGTTTTCAGTTTGAATGGTAAACTTGACCTTATGCATGATAGATGGATGGGCATGAGGTGCTTCCCGAACTGAAATGGTATGGTCATGGCATCACTTATGTGGTGATATACAGTCTACTTTGGGTGACGATCGCCATGGAGGGGAGGCTCTATCGACCAACGCGCGTATTTATCATATGCAGGGTGAGGTGATGATAAACTTGGTCGGGTATGATGACCCTATGGTTTTTTTCTGATAGGGAAATGATGTCAGGATATGCAAAGTTTTCTGGGACTCTATCATGCTGAGGGTAGAATGATACCTACTCCGAAAATTTCAGTGAATGGTGTTGCAAACGGTTTGCGGTTTCTACCTGCAAAAGCAACTACCTCAAGTGAAAGCATCTTATTTTCATCAAATATTATTGAAAGACATGAAATTTGGAAAGGAAGATGGGAGGGTGCATACCTATCGGTGCTGAAAAAACTATATTTCTAGAAAGCGAATGTGTGGCATCGCTTTCGTTCGTCATGGCATACTGATGATGGTGCAACTTACGGTTTGCAGAATGGACCTTCTGATCTCTTGTTATGGACCTTCGAAGTTTTGGAAAAGGGCAATAAATATGGGATTATGGCCCTAATCCTATTCATTTGTACTTGTTGAGTTTTGGGAGATCAGAGGTGACTGAAGAGCCTTTCTTGTTGTTGCGGTTAGCCTGTGTACCAAGGATTAGCGAAATTATGCTGAGGTAACTTTCATGACGTCCTGCATTTCAATTTTTTCAGTCTGATGGTGCCGGGGACCGTACAAATTGGGTTTGTACGGCCTCAAAGGGACTTTTTTCCCTAGATTGCGTGGAAGATCTAAGCAAAGAGGCACCCCTCTTGTGTGCGTTTCTGAGGGACAGACGCGCAAGGGTGCGATGTTCCCTCATTTTTGCGTGCAAGGGCTCACCTGTGTAGGAAACAGGTGCGCAACGGCGCGCTTGTCTGAGAGACAGGCGTGAAAATGGAAGGGTGACATAAAGCTTGGGTTTTTGTTTGTTTTGGTGTTTTTCTCTGTACTGATGGGTGCTTGTTGCTTGGCAGGTTAGTGTGGAGAGAGTGAGATTGGCCCGAGATCCAGACCGCTCTAGCTGCTGATGCTGGGGCGCGTCGTCAGTTGGCCACATGGGGCGTTCTGAAATTTTTTGAGAATGAGTTCCTTCAGTCATAGGACCGACTGTTACGTTACATTATACAGCATTGGCGCAGGAGGCGCAACATGTTCATACTGAGGGGGATGAACTTGATTATCTGTCTGGAGACGAATATATACTTCATGACTGGGTTACTGTCTCAAGGTGAGGCACTGAGGTATCCACTCCCAACTATGAGAGTGAACCTAGACAAGTTCCAAAGGAGGCATTGTGGTGGTGCACCTCTTATTGAGGGGTGCATCAATATTGCATCAGTGACAGATGTGGCCAAACGGTGTGCTCTGGCCATTATTGTGCAACTGGCAGGGTCGTTTGCTCCGCATCGGTCATCGGGCCCACAGGTGGGGGTTTTACGCCGTTTGAGGAACAGGCATTTTTTTTATTTCACCCATTTCTGTTTTGATGGTATGGTGTCACAATTGAATAGGTTCCAACATAGATCTAAGTCATTTTTGTACACTAGCATCTTATGCAGCATTATGTACAAGAGGGTGGTGCTGTTGACGCTCATTGTGGCAGTGCCTATTGGGGGGCCGCGGGAGCCACGCATGAGGAGGTGGGCTCTAGTGATGTTGCACAGCGGTGGTGGCATGGTGGGTCGTTATTGGAACAACACGATAGAGGTCTGGTTTGAGGCCAACCCGCAGATGTTTTTTCCATACTCGTATGTGGGGATGGACGTTCAGGGTGATCCAGATATCGGTCTCCCTTTCGGTTATGTTTGGCGTCCTGCAGGTATGTGCTATATTCTTCTGCATTTTTTTGAGTCTTTATGTACTTGTGTGTTTTGGTTTTTGACACTGACATTGTTTCAGTTACTCATGCAGATGTTGGCGAGGTAGGTCGCCTAATGGCCCGTTTGGTGGGTCACGATCCTTCGGTACTGTTAGGGTCCCGTGATTTGGCCGATTGGCTAGCCAAATGACGATGTAACATCAAACCAAGCTTTGGAGCCCAAGGACCTAGCCTTCCTGGACTCAGAGAGGGCTCTCTCTAAATGTGTAAAAGATGTCGGTGTGTTTACTTGCGGTGTTATGATATTAGGCTAGTTATGAAGTGTGTTTTTGGTTTTTTAGTTTTTAAGTTGGTGAGGGATAAAACTGATCAAATACATAAACTGGATAACAAGATGTAGATAAATTGGGCTATGGGGTCAAACAGGTCAAGGAAGCTATGAGGTGATGATGTAAAGCTGCTGTAGGGCCGATTTGATTCACGGTAGAAGGGATCTTTGGGCAAAATGGATTAAGTGGACAATAAGTTGGTGAAAGACAAGGGATTTCAAGTGTAACTAGTTAATAGCAGACAACAAACATGTAATAGCAAGCCATTAATCATGCTAAGTATAACTATAAGCTAATTAATACATAGAAATCAAACATTCCAGCCATACATAGAGGTATAAGACCCTCTAACTTCGGGAAATGGCTATCATACTTTGGGGAAAACACATAAGACAAACTAACAACTCATAAACTACGCCGGAACGCCTAAACATAGTCTCTAAGTCATTGGGCACTTTGACAAACAAGTTTTCATAGTTTTAGGCAAAGGGCTAGATCGGGACTAGGCCTCCTTGGTTCAACAAGATGATCAAAAAATCAGTCAAAGAGAAAGTTTTATGGACAGAACTATGGGCAGCTAATAGGTAGGTAGGGAAAACCATACATCCTACTCAACATACATAGAACTTATAAATAAAACTTAGCAACAATACCTTAAGTTACTAAAGAGCAGCTAAGAATTCTTTAGCATAACCAAAGGAGAAGAAAACATCAAGCTATGAAGATTCAGGGATTTTGAGGTGCCTCCATGGGCATATCTCAAAATCAATCTTTACTGATCTATAGCAGCAAGAAATATGTATTATGAATGAAAACTAGAAGACAAAACATATCAAGAGACACTATACCATTCTACTATGTCAAGGAATCCATCAACAATCCTTCATCATTCCTCAAAAGCATCCAAGAGGCAGTCCAAAAATCATAACTCAAGTGTATTCTTCAAAGCTCATATGACCAATGTATTAATTCTTCTCTCAAGTTCAGCCTCTGTTTTACAATGAAACCCATGGAATAAATAGGCTTGAGGAAGGAAAACCTCATGTAGCAACTAGCTATCCCATTGGCCAAGTCAAAATATCCAAATTTGTCCTTGAGGCTTTGCAAAGCCCAAGGCACAAAATATCCCATAAAATATCTAAAAACTGCTAAAAACGGAAATTATATTGACTTTACATCATTTCCCAAGTGTAAAAATAGCTAAACGCACATTTGGGAAAAGCAGATTTTTGAGGTTCAAAAATTACAAAAATACTTCATATTTATGCCTGAAAAAGGTCCCCTGACTTGCTGGAGGCAAATGGCAGCCTTCCCAGTGTCGAAATGAGGCTCATGATGGCCCGTTGGAAAGCTCTTTGTGTCTACTTTCCGGCGCAACTGAAATCATCTCAATCTGATGTCTGAAAGTTTCCCAAAACTGTACCTGTGTGAAAAAACCCAGGAAATAGCAGACTGCTGATATGGCGGGCAGAATGTGCAAAAAGAGGGTATTTTTCGCCAATTTGAGGGGGCGAATGATCTCTGAATGCCCTGAAAATCGCTGGGGACCTGCTCATAGAATTATGGCATCCACTGGCATCATCCTTCTCCCTTGAAAAATCCTCAAACAGAAATGGCGCAATTATGAGTTTTTGACAAAAAACCCAAAAAATGTCAAAAAACAAAAAGTTGTCGAAAAGGGCTCAAATTTGGCATGTATGACCCTCAGGGGTCCATAGCAACATGCTCTGAAGCTGAGGCAAAAATGTCAAGAACTGATATGCTTTTCTCCTCTTTTCGTGCCGGGTGCTTCCCCTTTGCCTTCTTCAACTTCTCTTGGGCTGCCTTGTCTCATGTTCAGCATTCTGGCTTTGGTGAAGAAGTCATGGCCCCTTGCCTAGGAGAGGCAGATAGCACATGCTTTGGAGAATTCCCTTCACGATCCATGTCTTGTATTCGCTTGCCCTCATCAGGATGCTGCTGTGTATCATCTCTTGGTTGCCCTTGCTTCGTCACTATCATGGCCTTGTTCATCATGTTCTTGCTGCTCAAACAAAATTATGCCTTCTCTGTCAGTCACTGTTTTGATCAAGGCAACCATGGTTCAATTGTTGTGTGTGATGTCCTCCTTTGATATAAGATCCCTGCTCCTTCCAAACAATACCTTTTCTTGCCTTTTTATATCAATCAGCCAATGAATACACAGTTAACAAGGACAAACATAGTCAAAGTGACCTTCCTGTGTGAGGGTACTTAGCTTGTTGGTGTTTTGAGGAAATAAAACAGCCTTGTCTTTTTAGAGGAAGGAAAAAAAATATTCTTCTCAATTCAAAACCCTGATTTCTTCTTAGTATGCAACTCAACCAACCGATTCAACACCATAAATTCAGTCAACCAGAGGGTATACACACGGTCAGGGTTCATTGTTCATAGGACAAGGTGGCAGAC
This sequence comes from Pinus albicaulis, assembly GCA_034641835.2. Taxonomy (NCBI): domain Eukaryota; kingdom Viridiplantae; phylum Streptophyta; class Pinopsida; order Pinales; family Pinaceae; genus Pinus; species Pinus albicaulis. The sequence continues at coordinate 144,125 of JAXQQM020079860.1, read as the reverse complement.
CTTGAAATGTTTCTGAGGTGTTTAACAAATGTTTGTAAGAGTTCTAATCAAACAAAGCTCTTCTTCAACCAAAATACTGCTCTCTTCTGGTATACTTTTCAACAAATATATTCAACACTATTTCTCGGTCCAAACAAGGTGTATACACAGTCCAAAGTTGACTGTTCATAGGACAGGGTGATAAAAATACTTCTAAATGCAATGAGCTTTACTCACTGATTCTGCCTTATGGAACTGAAAGGCACAACACTGTTTTATATTTTAAACATAAGGCGGAAACTCCTTTGAAACATCAAAAAATGTTCATATGATGGCTGTGTTAAAACCTTACCTACTGTTTTCACCCTAATAACACCTTATCTTTCCTTTCTGTTTTCAACAATGCACACAGCTTGACAGGTTTTGATTTTGTTTCATCATAGTTTTGAGGGTAATTGCAATGGCTATTCATACAAATGCAAATTCAACCCTTTGTAAGCAAACTTTGCACCTCCTTAACATCACCAGTGCTGGCCATATGAGTCAAAGTCAAAGATGTCTCCTTGTCAGTGTCTTCACTTGTTTCTTCTTTTTTATTTTTAGCAGACTGTTGGGAAACTGACATATCTCCTGAGCTGCCCACTTGAAAAACTTTTCCAAGCTTACTGAGTACCACTGGATCATTCCAATACTTCATCATTGCAGGAGGTCCCCCCTTTGAAATGTCATCCAAAACAGGCTCTAAAGCAGGATCGTTCTTAAGCTGGGCCATCTGTGCTTCAAATTGCATTTTTTGTACAGGGTTTGACAACATCTTAATCATATTCATTACTGCTGGATCCTGCATCAGAGAATGGCGAAGGTGTTGTGCCATTGTCATGGACTGAGGATTTTGAATAACCTGTTGCATGCTCTCGACATACTTATTTGGATCCAGTTGGGGTGTAGTAGATTTTCCCAGCACCCTTCACACTTTGCTGAAGTTGCTACTTACTTGCATCACTGTCAAGCTACTGTCCTCCAAACAAGACTCTGTCCTAGCCTGTCAACTCACTTGTTTTGATAAGGCAACAATGTTTTTTGAATGCTGTGTAAAAAGTCCCTCTTAGGTGTGAGATCCTTGTTCCTTCAGAAAGCTGCCTTTCCACTTAATATGTAGTTCAACAAGCAGATTTTTAAGAGAGAAACACAGCCAAATAAAGATAGACAGCCAAAGTAAATTTTCCTGTGGAAAGACACCAGCTTTGGTGTTTGAGGTATTAGGACACCCTTATCCTTGTAGAGGAAGGAAAACAAAAGCCCCTGATTAAAGAACACTGCTCTCTGTTGAGGCCACTTAACCAATAAATTCACAATATAAACACAGTCAATCACGATGAATTTACACAGTCAATAGTTACTGTGTCTGTAGAAATGGTGACAGAGTTTGTGATGTTTTTGTAATGTGGCAATAAAGGCCAGTAGCTTTCAACAATAAAAAGTCCCCTTCAACCAAACACTGTTCCTTTGGTGTGCTTTTCCACCAGTGGATTCAACCATTATAAACACAGTCAATCATAGTGCACTCCCACAGTAAAAAGTCACTTGTACATAGGGCTAGGTGGCAGAGTTTATTATGTTTCTATGATGTCACAAATAATCTTGTATCATTCAAACCATAAGGAACTCCTTTTACACAAAACACTACTTTCTCTATACTCTGCTGCTCCTTGCACACATTTTGACAAAAGACAGCTCCGAATGCAAATGATAACTCACCCACTGATTCTGCTTTAGGGAACTAAAAAGGCCAAACACTATTTTTTTTGTCTTTTAACAAACAAAGGAGATTGTTGGAAAGTCACCAAATTCCATCTAATGATCACTGTCTAAAACATGTCCCATTGTTTTTCTCTTTAAGCCCTGTGCTCTTGTTTCTTTTATAACAATTTTGGGGGCAGTTTCACGGCCTTTTTCTCATTAACAAGACTCACAAGCTCTTAAGGTTTCATCCCTTAGCCAACAGAACTACAACTCAACTTGTTCCTTCGAAATTTATGACAATGCTTCTTGAGGAGTTGGAGCGATTTTTGAAAAAATAAAAAGGGTTTAATTTTTTTAATATTACAAATCCTCCAATAAATCACTGTTTTGTCCTCCTTTATGCCAAACAACAAGTTTTGGTTTAATGAAAAACAAACAGTCAATTGATTGCTGTGCTTGGGCAATGGAGTGAGAAAAATACCTTAAAAAAAAACTCAAGGGACCTTTTTGATTGGTTGAGCAGCTTTCCAAAGAGTTTTTTAAGGTTTTTAAGTGAATTTTTGACCAGTGCTACAGGAATTCCGCAGGCTGCTACAGGCGCGTCGCGCAGCAGTGCATTCCTTTGTAAATTTTGTGCACAGGCGCGTCGCGCACTTTTCCACGAGTGTTGCGCAAGTTTGCAGTCCATTTTGAAGGCCTTCCCGGTGTCAGAATTGGGCGCGAGATGGCTCATTGGAAAGATGTGGAAGTATAATTTCCAGAACAACTTGAATTTTTTCATTTGGTGGCCATTTGATCCTTCAAAAATTGATTTTCCCAACACTGGTCAAAACTGGTGAATCCTGGTGCAGAAATGCATCGAGCTGTTTCTAGGCCATTTTTGAATGCCTTCCCGGTGTCGGAATTAGGCGCGAGATGGCTCATTGGAAAGATGTGGAAGTCTAATTTCCAGAAAAACTTGAATTTTTTCATTTGGTGTCCATTTGATCCTTAAAAAACTGACTGTCCCATCACTGGTAAAAAATGGTGAATGCTGGTGCAGAAAAACATAGCGTTGATTGCAGGCTACTTTTGGATGCCTTCCTTTTGTCAGAATTTGGCCCGAGATGGCTCATCGGAAAGATATGGAAGTATATTTTCCATAGAAACTTGAATTTTTTCATTTGGAGTCCAATTGGCTGTTCAAAATCTGACTTTCCCATCACTGGTCAAAATGATGAATCCTAGTGCCGAAATTCTCCCGTGACATCTGTATTTTTCACATTTCTCATAAACCATGATACCTGTGTAGAAACTGAAGGAGTTTTTTCTTCTTGAACCTATTAGGAACAAAAACCTCTCTCACTTTTGTAAATTTCATCTCTGTTTGATCAGAAAATCATTTTGAAACAAACTTCCCGGGCGCTCCTTAACCCTAATTTTGTTGTGGATGCCAAGTTTGCTGACCCTATTTGGAATTTGATCATGGCCCTCTGATTTGAGAAAGGCGCCTCTTTTTCAAAATACTTCCTTGCCTGTAGGTGTATCATCTGCGCCATATCTGTCCTTTGGAATGATGAAAACTGTGTTTGTTTTAAAACATTTAAACCGTGACAGTTTATCAAAACAAACTCCTTTTGCCTATTCATAAAATTGTATACCTATTCGCCATGTCCATCTTGGGTGTATATCTGAAAGGATAAGCTTGTGAAGCAGGAAAAACAAGGTTCTTTGATACACAGTTATCAATTTTCTTTGACCAGTGTATTGACTTTTTTGTAATAGAACCATTCCATAGCTCAACTATGTTCACTGTTTTACCTTCTTGGTGATTTATAGGCTTCTCTCTGGACTGTAAGTGCCATCTTTTGGTTGCATGCTTTCTCACTATACTTCACTATTTACTCAAAAGGAGTTCCCTTTAAACTTCTTGGCATGTGACAGTGAGGGGACTGTGTGGTCTCTTCCCCTTAGGAAACTGCTCTTTTGTATCAATGGCATGAATAGTCAATATTGTATTCTGTCCACTATGATATATATTCTGAAAGTCATTTCCATATGAATAGGAGAAACAATACTTTTAAATCATAAACCCTAACTTTTACCTGTGCAATGACTTCTATTTACTTTCTTTGTATCCTTCCACTGCACTTTAGATCAATCAGTTTTCAACAACCTGCAATTCTTTGGCCATCTGCTCATAAATGGAGGAGGCCCTTCACTGAGCAAAGTATCTGAAGATTATTTGATAATGCTGCATGACAAGGATTTGCTTGGATTATGATGGTAAGAAACCAACTTAAAAAGAACATCAATACTGTCACCTCGGCTTGCAATCACCACTATGCTTCAGAAAAACCCTAGCCAAAATGTCATTGTATCACTGTACTGCTCTGAGGGTGACTGAAATGTCATCATTTGTTTTGGTCATCTCATGAAAAATTATTTGAAGGATAGTCTCTGTGACTATGGAGGTCAGTGCCTTTTGAAAAACAAAACACCTTTCCTTCTGCCTGTGTAATGACATGTTTTGTCAGCGCCTCTTCAATTTGATCTTGTGGACCAGCAGGCTGCTTATGATTGGAATTTTTACTAATGACCTGCCTTTCTAAAGTTTAACAATTCACATAATTTGAAAACTTCAAATGACCTCCTTTATCAGACCAAAATTTGTTTTCCTTTGAACTTGCATACTTGAGACTCAATCCCTGTTATGATCATCACTCACTCAGAAAACCTGGAGTTGTTGTTTCACTTTTCAGCAAAAGGGAAACCTGGGCTTCTGCAATCCTTTAAGTCAATACTGGCCAGCGCCCTCTGCTTGTAGATGAAGGAGGCGCCCTTACCCTCTGCTTGTAAATGAAGGAGGTTCTGGGCCATGACAATTTACCAGTTTGCTGAGACAGTGGTGTCCCTCTCTTACTATGATTTTCATGCTGGAAAGAGCTGCAAGGTCTTGATGAGTGGTTCTCTGTTTTGCAGATACATCTCAGGCTCATGTTACATTTAGAAGCAGCTGTTCCTCTAACTGTAAATTCAAGAATTTCCTCCTGAGATGAAGTTATATTTCCTGTTCTTTTCAGAATCCATAAAACATTATGAAACACCTAATAGTCAGCTTGAGATTGGGGTTTATGCAGTGCTGAGACCTAGGGATATAAGTGGCGTGACTTAGAGTTGTTTGTCAATTTCATTTGCAGAGTGGGAGGTCAGTCATGGTTGGTCTGTAACAAATGGAGGATTTTTGGCTTTTTGATGATTGCCAAGGGTAAAATGTCTTAAAGCGCCACTTCCTAACATAGGGGAGACTTTTGAAACAGATTTGGATTTGCCTTTTAAAGCTGATGGGCAGACCAGTAGGGCTGAAGCTAGGTAGGATAGTGATAATGAGGTTTTTATTTCGACATGGGCGGACTGAAAAGTAGAAGGGCGAAAAAAGTTTTAGGAGGGTTTTCTAGATGACATATTGACATAAGGAAATCAGCTTCTAGAAAACTCAGCTATGGATATAGTCATCACTAACATGTAAAAAATACTGATGGCTAACAGGTACGACCTCGAGGTGGTCAGGGGGGAGGTGGCACAGGTGGACCGGGTGGTGGTGCCGGTGGACCTGGCGGGGATGGTGCTAGCCCTTCTGGTGAGGGTAGCAGCTCGGCTGCAGCTGAGGTTGCCGAGTGAGCTAATACAGATGCGGCTGAGGCGTGCATTACAGTGCTTACAGCTCAGGTGGCCTCTCTAGAGGACTTCCGAGGTCGAGTGGACTGCTTGACCCAGGGGATGCCTGCTTGTGGTTTCATGGACGACTTTGAGGAGGCTTGGCTAGAGACAGTGATGGCCCATGAGAGGGATTATTGGCCCACTCTACGACAGGTGGCTATTGCAGTGTGTTGAAAATGGAAACAAGAAACAATGAAGGAGGCCTCCTGAAACATCTTTCCTGATCCTAGTTGGAAAGTGATCACCTAAATTAGGTGGGGACCACACATGTGATTTTTGTCGAAAAAATCTATTTTTAGACTATGTCTATTTTTATACATACGGAGCATGATTCGGGGATTCTAGTTGGAGATTCTTCAAGTATGCGACATGTTGGTAAAAATAGATGAGATTCATATTTTTAGGTCACAGGCTATTTTTAGACTGCCTCTCCTAAAAATATGGAAGTCAAATATTATTTACCCTTAATAATATTTAGACTATAAACAACAGTTTACTCTCTTGGAGCACTTCAGTTTGACCCCCGGGGGTGGGGCATGAAGCTGACATAAGGAAATTCGAATTTCCTACGGGTTATTTGAGCTATTTCATGGTTGACTTCAGTTAGACTCATGTGGCAGAGTTTTGGTGGAGTTGATTGAGGAGTTAATGGAGATTGTGTTCCGGTTAACTAGTTTAACTAGTTATGATCAGTTTAACTTGTGATTATGCTAGATATGAGTTGGGTGAATTAATTATTAATTAATTCACTGATATTAACTCATTATTAAACTAAAATAACACATCAGTTAACTCAGTGCATGGACAGTTCAGTGAAAGACTAGTGGAAGAGGTAGATGAAAGGGTGAGACTGACAGCAGTTGTACATTAGTTGTGCATGAGATTTGCACAATCAGTGGGATGATGATGCCAATGATGATTGCGCTATACCAACTAAGTGAATTCGAATTCCATTCAGCTATATTCACTTTTTGGATTGCGCAGTAGAGGCAGGCAGAGCAGCAGAAGGATTTGAACCTGTGACTAGTTTCAGATCTAGCTAGTTTTGTGTTCAACATATGAGATAGTACTGAGTACTTGTGAGGAGTATTGTATTATGTATCATTAATAATGTTTAACTAATATATTACATACATAGTCAGTTTTAGCCATAAGATTTCCCCGTACATACGCGTTCTATGTGTGTGTGATTTGGATGTTCGTCGCTTGCTTTTTATTCCTACGTACGTAATAATGGTAGCGTATTATGTGTTATGTATGCAATTCGACGATGTATGTGATAAAGTTAATCGCAGCGAATAAACTTCATTATTCAGCAAATTTCTACATGGTATCGGAGCTAAATTAATCGTCGAGATCTATTACGGTGATTGTTTATTATTTCCTCGGATAGAGCCTGCATGCGGGCCAGGTAGCCTCCGGAATATTCATCCTTTTTTGTAAGGTGAAAGATCTGGTGAATGCCCATGCAGTCAATCTCTGGTTTGGAAATAATTAGCTCTCAAGTGTAGATCGGAAGTGACTGAGTTATCAGCTGGTGGTGAAATTCGAATTTGCAGATTTATGTTCTTGGTGCCGCGGCGAAAATGTCTTTCATCGGGTTGCGACTAGAATATGACTTGGAAGGCAGTTCGAATTATGTTGCATGGAAGGACCGCATGGAGGCTGTATTAGATGATCATGGGCTGTTGGAATTCATGGAGAAAGAGATTCCAAAGCCTACTTCTAATGATGCTGATGTTGTGGAAGCATGGCGAAAGAAACAAGCAAAATGTCGAAGGATCCTGTTGGAGGGTGTAAAGGATCACATTGTATCCAGTTTGCATGGGAAGGCCTCTCCATATTTGATGTGGAAAGCCTTGACGGATCTATACCAAGGCAAGAGCGATCAGAGGAAGCTGGCGCTCAAAGATAAACTTAGGAACATCAAGTGCGAGAAGGGGGAAAGTATGCCGAAGTACCTCACGAGGTTCACCCAATGTCGGGATGAGCTGGGAAGTGTTGGTGTGACGGTGGAGGATGAGGATCTGGTGAGTTTGGCACTTCTTGGTTTGCCGAAGAGTTGGCATGCATATCAAGATAGTGTCAATGGTCGGGAAAAGTTGCCGGGATGGGAAAGACTGTGGTCTGATCTCGTGCAAGAGAAGATCCGGCGAAATACCAGAGATGGTTCTTCGTCAAAGGGAGCTGATGAAGAAGACTGCGCCTTGGCTGCCAAAGCAAGGAAGGGGAAGGGCAAGGAGAAGGCTTCTCAATCCGGTGCGGATGGTAAAGAGCGTGACATGTCCAAAGTGAAGTGTTTTCACTGTCACGATAATGGACATTACGCCACGAATTTCCCCAAGAAGAAGAAGAACAAGCAGGCTGTTGGATCTGCAGCTGGTGAGGCTCTTGCCTCACAATTTGAGCTGGACTTCTCATTGATCGCATGCATGTTGTCTAGTGCATTGGGATCGGGGTGGTATATTGATAGTGGCGCTTCCTTTCACATGACGGGAGATGCAAATCTTTTCATTGACTTGGTGGAGAAAGGTCTCCAGATGCATGTTGAGTTGGGCGACGGTGGACGATACAATGCGACCGGCATTGGTACCATAACCTTTCAGAGGGAGTCAGGTAAACTCATTATTTTACAAGATGTATTGCATGTACCAGGTCTAACAAAGAATTTGATCTCAGTTGCAATGTTAGAGGATAAAGGGTATGAAGTTGTCTTTAGAGAAGGAAAGGTGTTCCTTCGGCACAAGGCAACGGGACAAGTCAAGAAGGTTGGGATTTGAGCAAAGAATCTCTACAGACTTGAAGTAGATGGGATGTCTACGGAGCTTCCTACTGTTGGGAAGCGGGAGGAAGACATGCAATTGAAGCTTGAGAGGGAGCGGGTTTTGCATGCAGGTGATAGTGAACCTTGAGATGTGGAGCAGCCACAAGAGGATCATGGAGTGGAAGAGACCACTCATGCAGAGAAATTTCATGCCAGATGGGTAGAGGGAGTGCATGCAGCTATACCACCAGGTATGAGGTGGGGCGACATGCATGAGTAATCCCATGAGGAGATTTCTGGGCAGATTCATGAGATGGTGTGGATCTCATGAGTTGAACCTGGCTACGAGGTGCCCACAAGATGGTAGCAGAAAGATCAAATGGAGTGATGGTGCGGGCATCGAAAGTGATGGTCGGACACGAGCTTGATCGTAGTGCTGCTGACAAAGAAATGTGAGCATGGCAGAGTTCAACAAACAAGAAGAGGCTCGATGACATGTGCAACAGGACCAGCAGGAGTCGAAGACTTTGATGATAGATGCGATGCATTAAGACTCCATTGAGGTGTTTGGAGCCTATTCGCTCAAAGGAATCGTTATATGCATGGAGTTGCATGGCGCTTGCAAAAGGTGCATGGCACATGCATGGAGTTGCATGGTGCATGCATGAGTTTGCATGGCGCATGCAAAGGGTGCATGGCGAATGCATGGAGTTGCATGTCGCATGCATGGAGTTGCATGGCGTTTGTGAAGGTTGCAGGGCGAATGCATGGAGTTGCATGTCGCATGCAATGACAGTCCTTTCTTGTTGAGAGGGAGTGTTGAAAATGGCAACAAGAAACAGTGAAGGAGGCCTCCTGAAACATCTTTCCTGATCCTAGTTGGAAAGTGATCACCTAAACTAGGTGGGGACCACACATGTGATTTTTTTGTCGAAAAAATCTATTTTTAGACTATGTCTATTTTTAGACATACGGAGCATGATTCGGGGATTCTAGTTGGAGATTCTTGAAGTATGCGACATGTTGGTAAAAATAGATGAGATCCTTATTTTTAGGACCCAGGCTATTTTTAGACTGTATCTCCTAAAAATATGGAAGTCAAATATTATTTACCCTTAATAATATTTAGACTATAAACAACAGTTTACTCTCTTGGAGCACTTCAGTTTGACCCCCAGAGGTGGGGCATGCAGCTGACATAAGGAAATTCGAATTTCCTATGGGTTAGTTGAGCTATTGCATGGTTGACTTCAGTTAGACTCATGTGGCAGAGTTTTGGTGGAGTTGATTGAGGAGTTAATGGAGATTGTGTTCCGGTTAACTAGTTGAACTAGTTATGATCAGTTTAACTTGTGATTATGCTAGAGATGAGTTGGGTGAATTAATTATTAATTAATTCACTGATATTAACTCATTATTAAACTAAAATAACACATCATTTAACTCAGTTCATGGACAGTTCAGTGAAAGACTAGTGGAAGAGGTAGATGAAAGGGTGAGACTGACAGCAGTTGTACATTAGTTGTGCATGAGATTTGCACAATCAGTGGGATGATGATGCCAATGATGATTGCGCTATACCAACTAAGTGAATTCGAATTCCATTCAGCTATATTCATTTTTTGGATTGTGCAGTAGAGGCAGGCAGAGCAGCGGGAAGATTTGAACCTGTGACTAGTTTCAGATCTAGCTAGTTTTGTGTTCAGCATATGAGATAGTACTGAGTACTTGTGAGGAGTATTGTATTATGTATTGCTGAATGTTTCTCATCCATTATATGATACATATAGCTGGGGGTTTTCAGCTATAAGCTTTCCCCGTACATGCTGCGTTCTATGTGTGTGATTTGATGTTCTGTCGCTTTGTTTTTTATTCCGCATGTGACGATTAATGGTAGAAGCGATTATGTGTTATTCATGCAATTCGAATTGATGTATGATCAGGTTAATCGCAGCGAATAAACTTCATTATTCAGCAAATTTCTACACAGTGGCAACAGTAGCTACGGTGGTTGCACCAGGAGCAGTGGTGGGCTCAGGTGCTCCTCTTGAGGGGGAACCCCCCTAGAGTAGTTTTGTACACAGGGAAAGCACTCGTTATGAGGATGCTTCCCTTATTTTTGATGACCTTTGTATCTTTGGGCTGGCCAATGGGCCAGCGATACCATTTTTGTACTCAGATACACATATTTTTTTGATATATATATATGAGAGATCTTTTTGCGGCTCTACATGGTGTGCTTATCTATTTCGGTTTATGTATTTTGTGTTATGCTGATGGATATCTATGTTTTTGGTTTTTTATGGATGATGGTTTCTTCGCGATGCATTCCATTCTAGGATATTGTTAGCTATGTGATCAGCTTCTTGGTTTTGATTCCTTGATACATGTGAAAATGTAATGTAATCAAATTGTCTGCTTAATCTTTTGGCACGAAAATATTTTCTAAACAGGTTTGCGTCTCTGGTTTCAAATGTTTGGTTTAACTGCGTTACTACTAACTGGGAATTGAGCTAGACATGCATATGGCAGATGACCTGATGGAGGGCCTCGCACATAAGTCTGATAATGGCATCATATTCTTCTTGATTGTTGGTTGTTGATCCAATGCACATGATGTTTGAACACAGTGGTGACTGGTCAAGGTGGTAGATGACCCAGCCAGCTACAGCTAAGTTTTAAGACCATCGCGATGCTCCATCAGAAAATCCAAAATAGGGTTCAAGTAGGTGATCCATGGTGGCACATAGGTCTTTGGGTCAAAAATATTTTGGTGTTGGGATTTTTGTGTACACTAATCATAGGGGATAAGGGCTGTTGGGGCCCTTATGGGTAGAACTTATTGAGGTTCAAGCCGTTGATGGGGTTAGTGAGGTAGGTCCCATCTGGTTCTGCCAAGATGTATGCCCCCTGTCAGAGACAATGTTTGATGATATAGGGTCCTTTCCACAAGGTTTCGAGCTTTCCTGGCCCTAAGGCCTCTTTTGTGACATCGTAGTGAAGGACTAACTTGCCCTCGGAAAATGAGCGAGGGGTGATGTGGCGGTTGAATGATGCTTTCACCCTTTTCTTATGGGCCTCATTGTGTTGTAGTGATTGTCGCCGACTTTCTTCAACTAGCTCTAATTGTACTAGGCATTGTTCTAGAGGATGGGTGTCATCAAGGAGTTCGATGGCAGTGTGAAAGTGTGGGACTTGCGGAAATCAATGCAAAATCATAAGGTACCTAGGTCTTTTGCGACAAGAATAAAGGGGAAATCCTAGGAAGAGGGGGTGGTTGGAATCCTATCTTGGGCATGCGATGATACAAGTCATATGTGGTGAATTGTGTCATTGGCATGCGGCGGGGGAAGGATCTCAGTAATGGAGTCTTGTGTGAGCATAAGGTCTGGTTTCTCGCTAGGATATTCAATTTCTGGTCAGTGGGATTTGTTCTTATCATAGAGGTGCCTGAATGCTTTCATTAGCAGGCATGGATCTGGTGTGTGATCTTGGCTAGTGCAAATGGTGCACGGTATCACTGTGCTGACAGAGTAGATAGTGTGAGATTCTACACTACTCGATGTCCCTGATGTGGACGCTTGGAAAGGGTCGATCATAGAAGAGGTTGTCTTCTGCTTCCATTTTTGCGTCATTGGTTTAGACTTGTCTGCCTCTTGGTAGCTGGTAGGCTTAATGCCACTCGAGCCACTCTCAACTTGGGGATATGTGCACACTTAAACGTATGATGGAAGTGTGAGAAAATTCAGCAATAAGTGTGTGTGATCCTCTCTTGATTAGAGAGAAGTTTTTGAGGGAGAGACGAGACTATGCGGAGACTGTTTGCCAGGGGATTGAGTTCTCTGCATTGGTTGGCTTAGTGATCGTTTAGATCAAATAGGCCGCATGTTATCCTAGGCTTTTCCTGGGGTGCATGTGGTTGGTGTGTGGTCTTATCAGGCTTGACACACCATTGCAGTGGTGGGGACATTGAGCCGGTGATGTATCTTTTATGCCACTTCTGGAGATCGTTCGTTCTCTTTTCTACGACGTTAATCATGTCGATAGTGGGATGGATCCGCGAGACATAAGTACAATTTCGGTCATAATTATTACCCTGACATATCAGGCAAAATATCTGTGATATGGGGTTCCCATCGTGCTTGGTTTGAGGCCAAGTGAGGAACCAACGTCGCAATGTCGCTAAGTCAGGGCAGTGGACGACTATATGGTCCATTTTTTTGCATAATGTGCATGCGGGTGTGTTTTGTGAAGTGTCATTAGGGGTAACTGAGGGTTCCCCACTCAGTTTTTCTTCGGCTGACAACAACATGATAGACCCGCTTATCTCCTCTGCTTGGGTCATGGAGCTGCCTGTGGACTCGACATCCATATCGTCTTCTTGGGAAAGGTGAACTATGGCTGAGTGGAGGCTAGCACGGGCTAGTCGAAAGCGAGGTATGTAGTGACAATCCTCCAAACGTTTATTGTCAATGCATAGCGGGCATGTGAATTGCGCTACCCACAACCCCACATAGTAAACCCTTTCGATTGGATACCATCTGTGAATGAGTTCCAATGTGGCACACTCTTCGAGGTAGTGGCCATGTTCATTGCATAGCGTACAATGTATAATGGGAATTACTGGGTGCTTTCTACGAATCTATGTGTTGAGAATGCAACAAGATGATGAGATTAGTGAAAAGAAGTCGCCTTCACTAAGTGGGCCCGCAGGCTATTTTTGGCGCAAAGTCTATTTTTAGACTATGTCTATTTTTAGACATATGGATCATGTTCTATGAGTTGCAGGATGCTATTTGTGGATGGTTGGTCAAGTCGGAAAAAATATATGGACTTCTATTTTTAGACATATCGGGCGGAATCTATTTTTAGATTTCCAGTCTAAAAATAGATATGTCGAATATTATTAGCTCTTAATAATATTTGGACTCTAAACATTATCTTATTCTCTTGGAGCACTTCAGTTAAGTGCACAGATGTGGCACAGCAGCTGACAGAAGGAATTACGTTATTCCTAAGGGTCAAGTGGAGCTATTGCATGGAGACTTTAGTTAGAACTCATGTGAGAGAGTTTGGTGGAGTTGATTGAGGAAGTTAATGGAGTTGTGTTCAGTTTAACTGAGTTAAACATAGTTGAGCTAGTTGTATCTAGTCTAACTGATTGATACACTAGTGAGAGTGGTGTGAACTAATTATTAATTAATTCACTAATTATTAACTCATAAATCAACTAAAGAATACATCAGTTAACTTCAGTGCATGGACAGTTTCAGTGGAGACCAGTGGAGAGGTAGGTGAAAGAGCAAGTGTGACTATCAGTTGTGACTATATTGGTGCATGAGTTTGCACCACACATTGATGGAGATTCCAATGAGGATTGCGCAGTGCATACCAGGTGGATTCGAACTCAGTCAGGGCCAATATTCATCTTGGATTGTGCAGTAGAGGCGGGCTAACAGGTGGAGCAGATTGGAGCATGTGCTTTGCTAGATCTGAGCTTGTGTAGTGTGTAGCAATTGAAGATTGTACTGAGAGCTTGTGAGGAGTTTGTACAATGATTGTTACATGATATCTATTACATGTAATATACAGATAGTTGGGGGTTTTCAGCTTTAAGCTTTCCCATTACATACTGTGTTCACATGTGTGATTGTTTGTTGTTTTAATGTGTGCATGCGATTGTTTATATTTCCGCAATTAATGATCAATGGTAGAAGAGATTATGTATTATGCATGAAGCTCAAATAGTGTGTGATTAGGATAATCTCGATGAATAATATAACAGTTATTCAAATTTCTACACTATGCTCCTCTTGTAAATATAAGATGGTACACGGCTCGTCATTGACGAACTAGATGGAGGGATCCTCTTCATAGGATTGCTCGACCGCATGTAAGGTGTTGTGGATGATTTTGTCACCCTCCTAGAGACAGCCTAGAGTTGTTATAGACCAGTGCCTAGGACATCTTAATATAGCAAGGAGCTCCTTTAGTTTGGGTTGTCAGTCCAAGAACACGCTTGCTATCTCTTGTTTGAACAAGGAAATTAGTTTTGAATTGGTCCAGTATTTCTCTCAGAAGCTAATACAAAGACAAGAACAATGTAGGGACATCATGTAGGACTTCAGCATGAAAGCATCAGACAGTTAAGAGACCGTTTACTGTAAAGAGGGCCAGTTCAAATAATATATCACAGAAATCAGATATCAATAAGTGAGTGCAGTGAGGAAACATAAGAAGATATTAGCTGGCATGAGACTGATACCCAGATACACAACAGAACCATATAAGGGCGCACCAATTTACGAATCCTTATATGACAATGGCGTTTTAAAAGCACCCTCCTCAAGAAACTAATATAGCAGAGAATATGAAAAGAGTGAACATGGAACAATATATCATGACTAGGCCTATTTAAAGTGCTTGACTAATTCCAGAAAGGGCATCACTTAAGATGAATCCTTACTGCAAACTAGTGAGCCACTCGCATTCTAGAGCATGATACAAGAAGATAAATTGCATGAAATGAGATAATGTATTAACACATAAGAGAAATTACATACTGTGAAATATCAAAGACCAGAATCCTGAATACAGTTATAACCCCTCCTCACTGAGACCCTACGGGCTCTAAAGCTTCATACAGAAATATTACAAAAAAGTATACAAAAGTCTTCTCGCTGCACAGTTTGCTGATAGAAATCTGGAACCCTTACAATGTATTCTTTTTTGGTCTTTATAGGAGTGATGGAGAATTCTAGAGGAGGAGGTAGCTGAAACACAATTAATGACTTAATTTGAATAAAATGGCGGAAAACATTTGCGCCCACTCTATGAATGACTAACTGCTAATGACTGTACTAGACACCCTGTCCATGAAATAAATGCTGGGAGATAAAAATATCTTTATATACAAGATAGAAATGATAAAATATATACACCATATTGCCCGCGGCTGAGGGAAGATCTGCTGCCGTAAGAGATTTGGAATAATCTGTATTTCAGTACTGTACTCTCGGCCCTTGGCTTTGGATTTGAGTCCTGGATCTTTAATGCGGGGCGAATTTATCTAGAGAGTTCTGAGAATCCATATCTATGTTTTCTTTAATGGCGGTCACCTCTCCCACCTACCCTCGGCTTCTTTCCTTAATTTCGCAAGTAGGATATTTCCTTTGGTATGTTCCAGATCTTTGCAACGGAGGCGGTGAGTTAAAGCGCCAACTAAGTCGTTTTAAAACCTGCAAAACCCGCAAAACATCAGAGAAAATTGACTCGGTGACGGGGAGTGTGGATGCTACAGCGGCCATGGAATCGGTAATACAGACTAGGCGAGATATTGAGAAGATGCAGGGAGACAGGAAACGCATGAATATAATGGAGAAATAGAGGGTGACAATGTAGAACACAATGGAGCGACAATGAATGAACGGGTCAAAGGTTCATAAAATATGACACGTCACCGGAACATGTGGATGGTGGAGGAGGAACACGGCGTACACTTGTGAATTATGATGACACGACCTCAGGAGGTGGGACCCAAATCGGAAATCGCGATCGAAAAGTAGAGCGGGGAGACCAGGGTGGCTCATTTTTTAAGTTCCGATCGCGATTGAGGGCAGGACTGCGATTGACCCAGGACCGTTCGATCTCAGAACAAGATCAACGGCTACACTTGCATCGGAGGATAATAAAACAGTGGGGCCATGAAAAACCGCCGATCTGTTGTGCACGAGCCCTCCATATAAGTTGATTTCCGCGCCGTTGATTTGAGCCAGATCAGACGGCCAGCATCTTGCCCGATCGTTAAAACAATAGGCCCATTCTCGCTTCGAATTATGGTTTTCAGACTCGAGTCATATGGAAGCCAAAGCTGGAGGGAGTCAAACTCTTAGGGACTCGGCCCGATTTAATTTTAATTTGGATTTTTAACTATTGCAAAGCAGATTTTCGGGCGGAGATAGTAGTATCAAGCGGGGTCATGAGATTTTAGACCATGGCAGAGGTTAGAAATGGATTTGAATGAGGCAGCAGGGCAAAAATTCACAGACAGAGGTAAATATGTACAACATAAGGCATCCCTATATCATGGTATTTCTGGACAATGGTGGTTATAATGCCCATAGGTGTCACAGAGAGCGCATGCGTGATTGGTACGTAGCGGTTTGCCTGTACTTTTGGTGGCCAGTTCCTTTTTATGGGAACGCGGCATGGAAGTGCCTGCTTTGGAGCTAATTTGTGGTTTTAACTCGTCCAACTCCGGACATACATGGGTAGGATGGCCTATGACATCACATATAGCACAGGCTGATGACTCCCTTTTCATGGTGGGGGTCACTACTTTCTTTCCTCTCTTGGCGATTTTCTTGGCCGTGGTAACCGGTTTCGCAATGGAAACTTCCCTTGTGGGGGTGGTCATAACCATTTCTTGGGTGGGTAGGGGCTCCTCGGGTTTAGGGGGCTTTAACCTATGGAATTAATGTTTTTGGTTCCTATTCCAAGAGGGGGAACAAGGTAGTAAACTGGGAATGCCAACGATATGTTGGGTAACACCAACGTCGCTAAAACCTGCTGGGAGATGAAGCCAGGAGGTGGGTAGAGGAAAGGGGTATGGGAGACGACATAGGCTAGAGAGGTTGCCATGGCCAATGCCTCGATGTCGTTACTACTTGAGTCCATGTCCTGACTCGCCTCGGCGCTTGATGTGGACATCATGCACACTGGGGCCCCTGTGGCATCGGGCGACACCTCAGGGATAGTGGGAGGATCTCCTAGGAACGACCCTAGGATGGACGACGGTTTGAATTGGCCAGGACCATATTCTTGATACTGTGAAATACCATCTATGGATATATCTACATAGGGTAGAATTACGTCCGTGTTGGTTAGGGGACGCTTTACACTATGCGCCAGCTGGTCTGCCATCATGATTCGATCCTCGTGGGGGAACATCATGATGCAGAAGACAGAGTATGTTATGGAAGACATGGTGTACATGTAACTCTACCCAAGGAGTATATTGTAATCCAAGTGAGCATCCAAGACTTCGATGTCTATGTGGACCGTCTTACCGGCTAAGCAAACTGATACATTTTGGAAGAGGCCGACGGGGGTCGACAGACGACCGTCGTATGCTCTGAGTGTGATGACGGAAGGTTTGAGTTTGAGGGATCCTAACTTCTACCACAAATTTTTTGACATGATGCATGTGGATGCACCCTCATCTATGACACATCGGTGAATAGTGATATTCTGCACCAATACTGGTATCTTGAAGGTGACCATGGAGGGAAGCCTAGGGGTAGCTTTGTCTAAGTCAAAAGCCATCATGCGCGTATCGCCAGGGTAGACAGCACCTAATGTAGAAAGTAGGGCTTTTTGTTGCTTCGGGCATGACTGTGGTACTTCCAACGTGTACATAGCAGCAAGTGACTGAGCTAAGTCATCTATGATGCTATAATTGTGGGCCGCTTTGGAGTAGTTACCTGCTCACCTATTAGGCCCTTTTACCATTTTTGGCAATGGTTTTATTGGGATCTTTGGAATGGTTAAAGGTGCAATAGGCACACTTGTACTAACCCTTGATGTATTGGTGTCTGGTGGGGTGTCATAGCTACCATTCTGAGTCTAGAAAAACATTTCTTCCCCAGCCATGTAGATTTCATGGTTGTTTTTCCCGGAATTGTCTGGGTTTTGCTGTTGAGTGCTGACTGTTCCTTGATGGGGGAAGGGTTCTTGCATCACCACAGTTTACTGGGAAGATCCTCCTTGTCCTCAGTTACTCTGTAGCTTTTTAAGCTTGGGGAGTTTGGGACAATGGTGAGTATAGTGCCCGTACTCACCACATATTGAACAAGAATGATTTGTTTGTAGAGGTGGCCTTTTGCCTTGCCTTTGGGCATTGCTTGGCTCCTGGTTCTGAATTTGGTTGGAGTTACGTCTAGCCTAGGATCGCGGTGGGTGTTTCTGGTTGCTGCCACCCTATCCACGGTTCCCTTTGGGCTTGTTTTTTGTCCTTTTCTTAACCACATTAGGATGGTAGTTCTCCTGATCATACTGGTGTGGTTGATTTTGGGACGGTTGTACAAAGTTCACCTGTGCATTATTTTGCGTAGGTGGGTTGTGTGCATGGGACTGAGCATAATTTTTTCCCATGTTTGCACCCGGTCATTCGGGGGGAGCTCCTTCATAAATATTTCTTCCTGCATACTGGGTCCCCTCAGCTAGAGGATAAGGTCCTCCTTGGTGATACGTTTGCGCCCTATTAGTCAAATTTTGCTGCGGCATGTGATGACTTTGAAATCTGGGTTGAGACATGTTTTGGGTAGAACCATGTGTGTAATCGGGATCCTAACTGTTGCTGCCTAGGTACCCTTGGGTCATTGACCAAATAAGTCCATCTGCAGAGTTAGACGCGCCTGGAAATTCTTGATAAGATTGCAGGCACGGGGCGTTAGGCAGGATGTTGTAGATGTATCCTGACTACGTATAGATCATTTCAAGCTGTAGGGCTTTACTAATTGCATCCTCTTCAGATGTGGGGTTGTGTTGTGCCACATCCTTTGAAATCTCTAGTGTCATAGTTTTCAAAAATAAATCTAAAAGGACCGAGTCATCGATTTTAGCTTTGCATAAACTGCGACGCCATCTCCATTCATGGAGATGCTCTGAGATATGGATGGAGGGGGATTGTCTAAAATGAGTCATTAATTCCATTCCCGAATCATGGTGAATGGGTAACTGAAAGTATGTGACGAACGTGGTATCGAGGGCGCTAAAGGTTCCATGTGAAGCAGGAGGTTGCTCCATGTACCATTTCGTGGCCACTACCGTAAGAGTGCGTCGAAATAGCCTCAACCGAATAGTATCGTCAATGATGCTATTTAATGAGCACCACAGGTGAAAGGTCATTATATGATTACTTGGGTCTTCTGCTTACTTGCCTTCAAACTTTGGTATGTCGGAAGGGAGATTCGTGGGCATGGGAGGC
Organism: Pinus albicaulis; assembly: GCA_034641835.2. Classification (NCBI taxonomy): domain Eukaryota; kingdom Viridiplantae; phylum Streptophyta; class Pinopsida; order Pinales; family Pinaceae; genus Pinus; species Pinus albicaulis. The sequence goes on along the minus strand of JAXQQM020079860.1, from coordinate 124,953 downwards.
CAATTGGGGTCGTGTGCGATGGGGTCATTGGTGAGCTTGGTTAAATCGGGTAGATTCAACGCCGCTAAAAGGGTGACTGGGAGTTTGAATCCATGGCAACGTGTGAAGACATGAAGTTCTAGTTATAACAAGGGTTAGTCTGTGACGTACCTTGGTGTGAATTCAACTGGCTTCCCGTATGGGATGCACTCCTCTGCCCCCTAGGGGACAAGGGGGGAGTTGTGTGCGGTGTGGTGTTGGGAATCCGACTGGGGTTCCCAACCAAGGTTGCTCCAAGAAAAGATGAACCAAAAATTGTGGAAATGTTCTGTCTTTGACGCCTAAACGACGAAAGACCTAGAACCCCTCCCGATAATGGGGGGAGGCCCAAAAGACGCCTGGACCAACGAGGTTCCGTTGGAACCATTTGGGTGTCGACCAGGTTAGGTTTTGGAAAACTTTTGAGGGGATCGAGTCTATGATCATGACAAATCTATGGCCACATACATAAAACAAAGTGAAAATGAAATGAATTTTCTCTTTAACTTAATCTATGTGATCTGTTGTGGATCCTAGAGACAGCCTTGAGTTGTGAAATACCAGTTCCTAGGACATCTTATACAGCAAGGAGCATATGATATAATATGGGAAGTTATTAGAAAAAGGCTCTCATGCTATATTTTGTAAACATGAAGGTTAATTTGAATGGGACCAAAACTTTCAAAAAATTGACACAGGGAAAGCAATATTGCAGAGGCAAGGTGTGAAACTTTAATACAAATGTATCAGACAATTCAAAGGTAGCTTACTGTAAAGGGGGATGGGTTCCCAAATACCTCACAGAAATGAATAATCAGAAGGTGTTACTGCATATGAAATATTGAGATAATACTAACTGTCATTGGGATGATATCCAGGAACAAATATCAACATGTAACGGGCTTACAAAATTAAGCATCCATACATGACAATAGCATTTTAAAAATAACATCCCATAGAAGCTAATATAGCAAAAGCATGGTTGAAGTGGAAAGTGAAACAGTATATCATGCCTAGGCCATATTTAAAGCGCTTGACGAGTTCTACAATGAGTATCAATTAGGATAAATTCATACCGAAAACTAGTGAGCCACTCGCATTCCAGAACATAATACAAGATAAATGGAGGTGAATTAAATGAACAACTAAACTATAACACATAAGAAATATTTACGAACTGTAATGCACCAAGACCAGAATCCTCCTTAAAGATAGAACTCCTCATCACTGAAACCGAACGGGCTCTGTACATTCATATAAAATTTCAGCAAAAAATGCATACAAAATTCTCTCACAGTATAATTTTCTGAAAATCTGGAACCCTCTACAATCTGTTCTTGGGGGTTCTTATAAGATAAAAACAAGTAACAGGCATGGCCGATGAACATTAAATGATTCATTAAGACAGCATGGAGGAAGCGTCCACCCCCCTGTTGCTTAATGGCACTATATTGTTGTATTTACTTCATAGCATGGCTGAGGGGTCTTTGGCAGGTCGATATCTAACCTCTGATGTTTCATGAAGTCCTTCCTGGTTGTAAAGCTCTCTGTTCTGCTTTCTAGAATTAATGGTATGGATATAAATTCCGCGGGCCTCCATACTCCATAACTGCTCTCTGACAGTCTTAAAGAAGCTTCTGTCAGTGAACTAATATTGAAGGGCTCGAGGAGACATGGAGACTTCTGAAGGAAGTTGTCCTTTTGGAAAAATAGTGCTCTGCCGATATTAATGCACTGATATGGCTTGTTTCATGTGCATTTGGTCTTCAAGTTGCGATTTATTCCTTTGAGCGTGGGGTTAAGCGTTAATTATTCAATACCAGGCTAAAACCCCTTTAATCCTTTTTGATACTGATACACTTTGTCATTGCTGAAAATTTATCTCTGTGCATTGAATCGCAGTGGCTATGACTGTGAAGGCTGAGTGGATTTTCCACTCTGTAATCCGTGCAAAAATGCAATAAACCTGTTATAAGAATATAGGGGAAATGGCGGAAGAATGCTTTGGAGGCCTGGAGGAATGGTGGCGCGGCGGTGGAGAATAGTGGAAACAATGAAAGAGTGGTGGAAGAAATAAGCTATAATGTAAAACCCAAAGTTTTAATTGCTTGGGTGATTTACAAAGAAAATGGAGAAAATTGTATGAAAGCAGGGCCATCTGATGGTGGGACCCAGTGGGCAGAGGGCGATTAGCTTTGGACAGTCGATCTCAGGAGGAGATCGGTGGTGGAGGTTAAAAGATGAGGTTAACAGAGGCTTCGATGAAGAAAGGTGGATGAAAAGTGCGACGCGATGTGGACCGTTGATCGCCTTAGACGGATGGTTGCGATTGCATCGGAAGGTCGCAATCGGGGGAAACAAGGGGTGACACACTTTAAAGTTCCGATGGTGATGGAGCAATTCAATGCCAACCGTTGGATCGCAAAGAGGATCAACGGCAGAGATCCAATCGGAAGGGAAGATAGGCGAGGTAAAGAGCAAGGAGTGATGAGATTTGAACCATTGGATCTGATCATATGGATGGCTATGATTGAATTGGAGGATCGCAATCGGGGGAGGCAGCGGGGGATACGGGAAAAAATTCCGATTGCGATTGGAACGAAGTGTGCGATAGCCGTCGGATTAGGGTGGTAGATCGACGGTCGGTAGGCAATCGGAGGGAGGAAAGGGGAGAAGCGATGGACGCGATGTGATGAGTGTCGGGCCGTCGGATCTGTATAGATCGACGGCATGTATTGCACCTGCGCTCCATAGAACACTACACTATCGCATCATAGATATTTGAGTTAACAAAGAAATGTGCTTCCGTCTGTCTCTCCGATTACGATAAGCATCTTGCGGGCTAGCACCTGGTCTTGGTGCCCGGGCATATGGGGAAGTGGTTAAGGGGCTGGCCTAAAAAGGGGCTTAGCCTGTCATAAGGTGGAAAGTGGGTTTTTGGCCCGTTTTTAATGCATTTTAAGGCCAACAAGGGGTAACGGTAAGGGGAATGAAGGGATTTTCAGCCAAACAAAGCGTATTTGTGAGGTTACAAGGGGAATTGGATGATTAATGAGGGATTAATGAGGAATTAGAAGAGGGGAAAAAGGTGAATAAATAGAGGTTAAGTGGGGATGAAATAAGCGAGAAAGGCATATTTGGCATTCTTCTTCGCAAATAGAGAGGTTTCAAAATTGGGAACAGCAGTAAGGTTTTATCAAAAGACAACGGACAAGGAGGCTTCAAGGATGACGTGTTTTCAGAGGGAATGCACTCCTTGAAATCTCAAAGACAATTTAACCCCTTGCTTGCTTGTCAAAAAATTAATAGAGAGCTAACATGATCAACATTGGCTCCACCTGGGGATGGCGCGATCATCCCTGGGCGTGTCGAGAACTTCGCAAACCACCTGTTAATTTTCTGTGTGGACACCACTCTTCAGCACTTTTTATTTTTCTCTTCATAATTCATCATGACACACTCATCATTCAAACAAAGATGAAAACAGAAAACTAATGTACAGTATAATACATCAGGCTCTCTCGACCTGAATCAGAACTGGAAGTAAGGTTTGAGGAACTGACCATTTACAGGGGCATCGAGAAGGTCTCCCCGTAAATTCTCCAACCTGTAAGTGTTATTGCCCCCTTGTTTCACAATTTTAAAAGGGTTGAACCAAAGTGGGTCGAATTTACCATGTTTCCCCTTTTCAGCTCTTCAAATATCCCATCTAAGCACTAAATCCCCACTCTGCAACTTCCTTTCCTTGGCATGCTGATCAAAAAGGTCCTTCATCTTCTCTTGATATTCAATTAGCCTTTGACTTACCTGGTTTCGTGTTTCTTCTAACTCCACCAGCTGATTTATTCTCCTCGTCACATCATCGGGTTCTTCTTGACTCTCCTGCATGAATCAGGCTACTGGTAAGGCTAACTGTACGAGGAATACTGCTGCCCTCCCATATACTAATTCATATGGGGACTTCCCAGTTGCTCTCTTACTAGTAATCTTGTTGACCCATAGAACGAATTTCAACTGGCAATCCCAGTTTTTCTGATTTTCATTGATAGCCTTCTTCAGTGCTCTCACCAGGGTTTTATTTGAAGACTCCGCCAGGCCATTTCCTTGTGGGTAATAGGCCATGGAGTGACCCAACGCAATGTTATACCGCTGGAAGAAGATAAAAAACTTTGTAGACTTAAATTCCTGTGCATTGTCGGTCACTATCTTGGCAGGGAAGCCAAATTTGGATATGATGTTTTCTTCTATAAATTTCATTATCATAGCATCTTTTGCATTCCTCGCAGGTATAGCTTCCACCCATTTTGTGAAATAATCTGGGGCAGTTAATATCCACTTATGTTGACCACTTGATGGAGGATGTATTTCACTGATAAATTCGATTCCCCATTGCTGGAATGGTTCATCCACGTGAACAGGGATCATGGGCAGAGGTGCCAACCTCTGTCTTTCAGCAAATCTTTGGCATTTCTCACAAGCTCTGACCCAGGCAAACACCTCTCCAAAGAGTTTGGGCCAGAAGAAACTAGCCTTCAGGATTTTGTGAGTAGCGGCCCTCCAACTATAATGACCCCCATAGATTCCTTTATGAAATTTTGCCATTATATTCTCTACCTCATCCTCTGTGAAACACAGGGGCAGAATACCTGAAGGATCTCGCCAGTATAGTTGGCCATTGGCGACTATGTACTTCTGTGATCTCAACCTTAGTGTTCTGTATTTAGTTTTATCACAGTTGGGAGGGCAGCTGAGTGTGAGAAGATATTCCACTATCTCTTTGTACCACGGGCTGGTGAGGTACTTCATATGTGTCTTTTGAGTAGCTATCTCTACTCCCTATTGCCCTCCTTTCTTCTCAAACTCCTTATTTGCTATCATGGACAGATTTATACCCAGAGCCTGATAGTTTGATTCGGATAAGATTTTGGCCAGCCCTTGTCCCTTGATCAGTTTGGTAGGACGGATGTGTAGCTCATACTATTGTATTTTGGCAATCCATTTCCCTCTTTTCCCTTCTCTATCGCCTTGGATAAGAATATATTTTACAGCTGTTGTAGGCACAAATACAATGATATGGGACTGCAAGACATACATGTGAAATGCTTTAAGAGATTTCACCAGGGCATATGCCTGCTTTTCTAATATGTCATATTTCAGTTCTGCATCACGGAGCACCTGACTGAAGAAAGCGATCGGCTGCTCGTACCCTTCTTCATTTTTCTGCAATAAAACTCCTGCCACTGTATGAGGTGATGCAAATGAAAATATCATGAAAGGTTTGGCATAATCTGGTCCAGCTAGCATAGGGGCTTCGGCAAAGGCATTTTTTATCCTGGAAAAGGCCTCTCGTGATTCCTGGGACCACTTTACCTCATTATTTTTCTTTAGCATGTCAGTTATATGTCTAACTATCTTAGCATAGTTAGGGATAAACCTCCTCAGAAAGTTAATGCACCCTAGGAACACCTGCACTTCCTTTTTATTTCTGGGAAAATAAATGCCATTTATAACTTCTACTCTCTTAGGATCTATTTTTACCCCATCTTTGGTTACAATATGTCCCAAAAGCTTACCCTCTTCTAATGCAAACAATGACTTATGTGGATTGAGAGAGAGACCATACCTTCTGCACTTCTCGAAAGTTCTACACAAGTGTTCAATGTGCTTTGCATCATCTTTTGAGAACACAGTGATATCATCCAGATATACTACCACAAACTTATCTTGCTCCCCAACAAAGGCAATGTTCATGGCCCTTTGAAAAGTGGCCCCTGCGTTGATCAACCCAAAAGGCATCCTGGCATACATAAATGTACCCCATGGTGTGGTAAAGGCAGTCTTCTTCTGATCTTCTGGTAGTACATCCAACTGATTGTAACCAGATAAACCATCCATCATTGACATCCGAGAAGCTCCCACCACTTTTTGCAGAATATGATCCATTTTGGGCAGTGGGTAATTATCCTTTAAGGATGCTCAGTTTAAATTTCAGAAATCAACACATAGCCTTATTTCTCCATTCTTTTTCCGGACAGGGACTAGGTTTGCTACCCATTCAGAATATCTCAATGGCACAATGATTTTGGCCTTCAACAATTTCTTAATTTCTTTCTCAATAGAGGGAAGCAGCAGGGGATTTATCTGTCTAAGCTTCTGTTTATGTGGCTTCGCATCTCCTTTCAGAGGGATTTTATGTTGCATGATGTTGATATCAAAGGTTTTCAGGTCTTGATAAGACCATGCAAACAAATATTTGTAAGACTGAAATAATTTCTGGTATAGCTCTTTATATTCTTCTCGGACCTTCTTGGATATTTTCACAATTTTGGGGTCATCATCAGTACCAAGGTTAAGATCTTCTACCTGGTTTTCCTCTGTGACTTTGTTTGGCTGCAATGGGACATCGTTTTTGTCAAACAGTCTTTCTAGAGGAACCATCCCTCTAAGTATAACATTTTCCTTCAATTGCAACACCTTATGACCTGCGACCTTTTCTTCCCATTTATTTTCTGAAATATCCTCAGCCTCTTCTTCTTCACAAGCATCAATCTCCATATTTGAGAATTCTCCGATTGTTTCCATAGATATTTTCACTTGTTCTTCATCCTCAAACACCTGCCAGTGCTTGATGTTGTCTGGGATTGATGGCCGATAACGTACCTCAATTTCATATCTTAAGACGGAAGGTACTGGCAGCCACTACAAGGGAGTCTGCCATCCTATTCTACTCCCGGGGCATAAACTGAATATTAAATGACAAGAAAAAATTCTCCACCAGGTCCCACACTTCGTTCCTATAAGCCCTCAGCCTAGGATGTTTGGTTTGGCACTGATTCTTCACTTTTCTAACCACCAGTTCTAAATCTCCCAGAACCTTCAAAATATGTATGTTCATACTCTTGGCTGTCTGTAATCCTAACAGAAGTGCTTCGTACTCATCCACAATATTAGTGGCTTCATATTCTAGCTTGAAAGACAGTGGGACCCATTGCCCAGTAGGAGAAATCAATAATACTCCAGCCCCATTACCTTCTCTGGAGTTTTCTCCATCAAAATGAAGTGTCTAGATTCCTGCTTCATGGCTTTCTAAGGGCTACTCAGTCTTGATCTGGCAGAATGATGGTTCTTGAGCATAATCTTGATCTTCTTCTAGCATCAAACATGAGAAATCACCTTCCTTACTGTAAACTGGAGAATTAACTGAGTTGTCAGCCTTAGTAACTATCTTGACAAATTTTGTTTCCCTGTACAACCTCCTCTCTTGGCCACCAAAAACTGGGATAGTAGCATATGTTAAGTCCAACTTGATTGACCCACCAATTTTAGTTCCCCAGGACCTTGACAGCAACATGCCGAAGCGAGCTGGGATGTCAGCCACCACGATGTCTATTACCACACTTTTTGCTGGGATTTGGACCAAATTGGCCACCAAGTCCTTGATCATCCCCAGGCATTTAACTCTTTTGGAATCAAATGAATAGAGGTCCTTGTATGGACAGGTGATTTGTAATCCTAGTTGTTCCATGCCTGACAGAGGTAATAGATTATGGGAAGCTCCCGAATCTAACATATAGTTATGTAATAGTAGGTCATGAATCACTAGAGACACATAGAAAGGAGGAGTAGAAGCATCCAATTCCTCAACGTGTGGGCCAAATACAACCATAGGTCTTTCTTCTTGAAGATTCAGACTATCCGGAATATGTGCTGCTTCTGGAGGGAGCATGAAAGAGGTGACCTGGGTCTGATATGCAGGTTGCTTCAACAATTCAGTCAAGGGGACTGGCATTTTGACTTTCTCAAGCTCCTTTTGTAGACTAAAGGCAAGAGAGGACTTTTCTGTTACAACCTCTTTTGACTCTTTATTTTCGGCCAAGGGTTTGACTTCTTTTGACACATGCTTGGTATTAGGGGGAGTGACTACTTTTGAAGAGGAAGGAATTTTATCATTAGACTGCAAAGGTTCGTTTAGAGGCCTCTCACCTTTGTTGTGACCTTTTGCACTGTCGACTCCTTCTGAGCAAGTGATTCCTTCAGGGGTGTCTCTTCTTCTTGATCTTGAGTATGAGTCCTCTTCCTAGAAGATCTGAGATCATATCTTCTATTGAATTGTGCTTGCATGAAATCAAAAAACTGTTTACAATAGTCATCAACCTCTGGGTCTTCTGTGCCTCTAGCCTTCTCTTCTTCTTGTAATGATATCTCAGTTCCATCACTTCCTTGCAAGGGGCATTCAGCTTCATCACTATTCGAAAAAGCAAGATTTGCATCCTCTAGCTCATAGGCAGCGTCTTCAGTAGGACCATTTACCTGTCCTTCCAAGTACAACGGGTGTGGTACCTGATCTTGTTGCTCTTTCAGTTCCCTTTGCAGTATTTGCAGGGGTGGTTTCCTATACTGAGGATTACAACCCCTGTTTGGAGCATTCTGGAAATTCTTGGAAGATGGATTCTTGGCCTCCAATTCAAGTTTGACCACCTTACTAGAAAGGCTCTTAATCATTTTGTTCATTTATTCAATTCTGTCATTAGCTGAGTCTCTGTCTTGGCTGGAGGTAGATATTTCTTCTTTACCTTTTCTTCTAGTATCTTGTTCATATTTTCCCTTTGATTCACCAGTGGAGGTGAAATTTGCCTCCAACTCTAGCACGTTTGTCTGAGCATCATCCAGGGTGGCAGGCTTTCTTTCTCTTAGAGAGAAATCGAATTCTGAGTCAAAATCTGCTACGAAAACAACTTTAGCAGCAGTTTTATGAGGTTTCATATCAGCAGGAAGGCTCAAATAAAATTTGTTAAACCTCCTGATAAATTCTGACACCCCTTCATTATGTTTTTTCTTGAGTGTGTTAAACTCAGTAAGACAATGTCCATGATCTTTCTTCTCCCCCCATTTTTTGAGAAATCTATCTTCCATTCCTCCCCAAGTGGTGATGGAACGGTCTCCTAATGTCTTAAACCACTTTCTGGATTTTTCATAAATAGATTGCACAAACAGTCTTAGGACTACATCTAGGTGTTCTACATTAAAGTTCTCTGCAAAAGAGCAGAAGACCTCCAGATGTTTTTGAGCTTCAATCTCATTTTCCCCATTGAATCGGGGTAAGATCTTCAGATAATCCTGTGGCATATCGTTCAACACTTGAGGTAATGCCAGGGGGGGCATATTTATTCAGCAATAAGCATGGAACATTGGCCATTGGAGGAGGTGGAGGTAGTGCAAGAGTTTGATGCATAAAAGGAGGAGGAGGAGGGGGAAGTGAAGTAAGAATGACAATAGGAATGTATTGGATAGTAGCTTGAGGTGTTGACGGAAACAACGGGCTGTTAGTAGCAGATATTTCGGTGACTTCTTTTACCTCTTCGACCTCAAGAGTAGGGTGAAAGTCGTCTTTAATTCGGACACCTCCCCGGGGTGGACTATCTAAGTAGTAGTCGGTATCTCCCACAGTGGAGTCGAGACCTTGCACTTGGGCAACTTGAGAGGAGGATGATGAAAAGTAATCTAAAGAGAATTCAGGAATCTCAGTATGGACTGATTTCCTTTCTTTCCAACTTCTTCTATGTATGATCTTCTCTAGGTTAGACACAGAAGGTGTCTTTGGCTGAGACGTATCTGACCTCAAGTGTGGCTTACGAGGAGCCAGGATTGCAAGTAAATTTTTCTGATAAATGAATGTGGAGTCGCCAAGGTGAGGGATCTACAACTCTCAACTCTCCATGCTCACCTATTTGGAGAGTGAATAAGGTTTTGTCGAGGCCCAGGGATTTAAATTTTCTCAACCTCGATTCCCCGGCAACGGCGCCAAAAAGATGTTGTGGATCCTAGAGACAGCCATGAGTTGTGAAAGACCAGTGCCTAGGACATCTTATACAGCAAGGAGCATATGATATAATATGGGAAGTTATTAGAAAAAGGCTCTCATGCTATCTTTTGTAAACAGGAAGGTTAATTTGAATGGGACCAAAACTTTCAAAAACTTGACACAGGGAAAGAAATACTGCAGAGGCAAGGTGTGAAACTTTAATACAAATGTATCAGACAATTCAAAGGCAACTTACTGTAAAGGGGGTTGGGTTCCCAAATACCTCACAGAAATGAATAATCAAAAGGTGTTACTGCGTATGAAAGATTGAGATAATAATAACTGTCATTGGGATGATATCCAGGAACAAATATCAACATGTAATGGGCTTACAAAATTAAGAATCCATACATGAAAATAGCGTTTTAAAAATAACATCCCATAGAAGCTAATATAGAAAAAGTATGGTTGAAGTGGAAAGTGAAACAATATATCATGCATGAGCCATATTTAAAGAACTTGACGAGTTCTAGCATGAGTATCAATTAGGATAAATTTATACCAAAAACCAATGAGCCACTCGCATTCTAGAACATGATACAAGATAAATGGAGGTGAATGAAATGAACAACTAAACTATAACACATAAGAAAGATTTACGAACTGTAACGCACCAAGACCAGAATCCTCCTTAAAGATAGAACTATTCATCACTGAAACCCAACGGGCTCTGCACATTCATATAAAATTTCAACAAAAAATGCATACAAAATTCTCTCACGGTATAATTTTCTGAAAATCTGGAACCCTCTACAGTCTGTTCTTGGGGGTTCTTATAGGATAAAAACAAGTAACAGGCATGGACAATGAACATTAAATGATTCATTAAGATAGCATGGAGGAAGCGTCCACCCCCCTATTGCTTAATGGCACTGCACTGTTGTATTTACTTCATAGCATGGCTGAGGGGTGTTAGCGCTCAAGTCTACCTTAGGCTGAAATAAGGTAAAACTCAAGGCAACATCAAACCAAGCTCAGCCTCGTAGCTAGCCCTACGAGGACAGGAGAGGGCTCTCTCCGGGTCTATCTCGGCAAAAGGTCTTCAAAGGGGCTGAGATGACTTATAATGGATACTGATTTTAGGCTAGTAAATGGATAGGACGGTTTGATTTTGATTTTTAGGAAGTTTTGTTGAAAAATGGGAAAGACAATTTTTGGGCTTGGGGATGAGACCAATTTCTTGCAGAGTTCAAGTTGGGGCGAGGTAGGCAGCGGCTTTGATGTCTTGGATCATGTGAATGGATTGAAAAGACAGCTGAGGAGTCGAAGAGAGCAAGAGAGAACAAGGATTCTCTTCAAACTGAAGAAAAACATGTAAAACTAAACAAAATTCTAAGGCAGAGCATCAGCATATCAATGAATTCTACCTCAATTACTCATTTGTTTAATTTAGAAGCAGAGAGAATGGAAATGGCATACACATAACATTAACGAAACTTATAATAACATGAGAAGAAACATCATCAAAACTCAGAAGCCACAAGAATCCCAACAAGTGCTGCAAAACTCTGGTCTTTCCTTTGCCAAAAAATGAAAGATGAATATAAAATGGAGTGCCAAACTTTTCCCAAGAGTCCAACCTGTAAAATGTCTCAGAAAATACAATATATAGACCATCCTAACCCCTTCCCCTACCTCTAGGGGTCGAGCTCATCCTTCTAGGAGCATTTTGAACCAATTCTAAACAAGGAACTGAAATCTAGGCAGCCAAACAACTTGCCTCTAAAAGGAAGGAAACTGATTCATTCATTTAATTTTCACTTTTTAGTGAATGAATTATCTAGAACAAGTAAATACATGCCAAAATTACATCATGGTTACCAAATTACATCAAGATGGATCAATCCCCTCATGAAAAAGTAAAACTAGTCAAAATTGGCCGAACTTCTGAGCTGGAAGGCAAAAATTGGGTCAAAATTCTCTATGCGCCGCGCTCAAAAACTATATGCGTCGCGCTACTTTGGACCTATTTTTGGAGCACTTCCTGAAGTCAAAATCGAGCTCATGATAGCTCGTTGGAAAGCCTTGGATGTCTGCTATCCAACCCAAGTGGAATTTTCCAATTTGGAGCTCATTTGTCCCTCCAAAAATGCAATCTTCCAATACTACTTCCTGATGGTGCAAAAGGTGGCAGAAAGGTGATTTTCATGGTGTTTTTGGCCCTTTAGGCAGCCCAGAATGTGATGAAATGCTTCGGCCATTCATGAACATACATAATATATCATGAAAAATCCAAAAATATCAATTTTTCCTCTAGAAGGTGTCTCAATCATAAGCGCGCGTCGGGTGGCGCGACGCGTCGGGTGGAAAAACCTGTTTTGCAACGAAAATTTTCAAAAATGAAAAAATTTACTCCAAATTTGCTGAAATTTGGAGTGAAGGTCTCCCATCATGTCTCATGCTCAACCAAGGAAGCCTCGGCCAATATTTGGAGTGGATCATGTGTTTTGCGCCTCCTCAGTACCCTCCTGGTGCATGCAGTTTCTGTGATGAAATCATTGTCTCAGTTGTATGATGTGTCATTGTCCATAATGTCCATGCAAGGTGCATGTTTGGTTTGTTGAAAATGAGGAATGAAACCCTATTTTCTTTGTCTCCAATCGCCAAAATATGTGTCACATTGGAAAGGACTGTGGTAACTAAGGCAGTGTGGACAGTGGATTGCAACCAAGTGAAATTTTCCCTTTTAAAACTTCTGAATTTGACAATGTAGAGACAGTGGGACAGCTACTTGGATGTTTAGGATTTATGGAATTTTATAAGTGATATGAGTAAAGGGATAATGATAGGGCATGAAAGGATTTGAAGGATAGAGACAAATGGGCATAAGTGATATGAGTGGTTTTATTAGGGAATAGGGAAGGGATGGTATAATGTGAGGGAATAAGGGAATGATCATGATAATAGGTTTAAAATAATGGGATAGGAATAAAAAATGTGGGGAATGGGCACCAAGATCAAACTTTTAAAACTCAAATTTCAAACTCAAATTTCAAACCTTAAAGAGCAATATTTCACAAAATGAGAGGGTTTGTGATTTTGGCTTTCAAATTCTTCAAAACCAATCTCTAACTACACCAAACTTTGTCTAAATAGAATTTACAACACACATAAACTTATCTAGAACAAATGGGACCGAGTCAATTTGAGTTTTGGTGAAGAAATGACAAAAATTTTGTGTTCTGGCCCAATGCGCCGCGCACCAACCCAATGCGCCACGCCCACTTTTCTATGCGTCGCGCCATATTTCAGGAGGCTTTTAGAGGCCTTCCCGATGTCCAAATTGGGCTTGTGATAGCTCGTTGGAAATATATTTGAGTATAATTTCCAACCCAAGTGGAATTTGTAAATTTGGAGTTCATTTACCCTGTCAAAAATCAAATCTCCCAAGACTAGTCAAAATGAGCAGAATGAGGCTGCCTCAAGGCAGAGTACTGTTGCAGTCAACTTTTGAAGGTCTTCCTCAACTCCAAATTGAGCTCATGATAGCTCATTGTAAATCTATTTGTGTCTAGTTATCCTTTGACTCATCAAGAAAGTCATTTTTCCAACCAAGCTAGGAGAAATCTTATTTTTCCCAAGGTCACTTCAGAGGTGCATTCAATTCTCCTGAGGCAACGGTATTTTTGACATTTCTCTAAAACCATGATACCTGTGTAAAACGTGAAGGATTTTTTTCTTCTTTGGCATTTTTTGGACAAAAACCTCTCTTATTTTTCCAAAATTCATCTTTTTTTGCTCTGAAACATCATTTGAGTGAAACCTATCCCGATGTGTGAAAAAAGGGATTTGTCGAAATGAAGCGAAATGAAGGGGATAAGGGGCTTCTAAATTCTTGGGGAAATTTTGGGAAGTAGGGAGGGATGTTAGGAAGCATGGGAAAGTGGAATCTCAGAAATTGAGTGAGGGGAAGGGGTCCAAAAGGGAAAAACACAGGCCTAGCCTAGAAAATTGCCAAGTTGTAGCAAGAAACTAAGGTTTGTGCAAAAATGAGGAATTTGGGGGATATCAGTGATGGGAAGTGTTTAATCAGGTACATTAAGGATAGGGGAAGGTGTATGAACATCAGGATACAATTTTTGATGATGAGTTGACCATCCAAGAGAAATTATCTTCAAAACCCTAGGAGAGGGAAATGAACCTTACCTAGGCACAAATGAAGCATGAACAAGGTGTAAAATGACCCTTTGGAACTTGACATGATGATGAAAACCCTATGAATGATGGTACACTCAGCTGAATGATGACATGAACTGACATTTGGACAACTTTGACAGGAGTAAAAACAAGCCCTAGACCTAATACCTAGTGACCAAATTTTGCTTTGAAGACTCACTGAAATGACAAAATTTGACCTTGACACTTTAAAATCACCTTGTAAGAGCATGTTTGATCACTGGAGGAAAGCTGCAAAGGCTGACACTAACATTGGCTCCAATGGGGATGGTAGCTCCTTGGAGTTGCCAAGAACGACAGATCTTTGGGAGAGCAGACAGTGCCTTCGTCCATTGGGCAATGGAGTCAAAAACTCGAGCTGAAATGCATGACTGAAAAATAATGACTTGATGACACAAATTGAATCTCACTTAACTAAAAACTGACTCAACACTTAAACACAACCGACAAACTGGAAAATATGTTCAAAATGGAGCTTATTCAATACTACCTACTCTAATAATTTCATTCATCACCTGATCAAGTGAAATGGAATAGCCAATGCAACCAGGTAAGTATTCTAGCTGCTGTTTGAATTCTCCGCAAGTGCTCATTTACGAACAACAAGAGAGAACTACTAAAAGGAAACTCCCATAAAAACTTGTGAACAGATCCGTTGAATACTATGGATTCTCTATTCGCCTCCAAAAACACTGCATAAGGATCTTGAAATTCATGCACACTGGGACTTAGCTCATCCAATGGATTACTTTTCTTCTCCTCATACCATGAATGAAAACTTTGTTTTGAGCTTTGTGATGAGACTCCTGCTAAAAATGACAAAGAGACTCGCTGACAGATCAAGTTTGTATCATTACACGTTTCAAGCTCACATGTAATCAATGGAGAAAAACTTTGACTGTAGACATCATCCAACACACGAGCAATAGGATCATCAAAAACTTGAGAAGACTGCTGCAATGTATCCATTGAAACTGTATGACATCCTACTAGCTGTTCCTCTTTTTCATTAGAGATATTACGAAGATTCTGCTTTATAAACTGAAATTCTTCGAAACAAAAGGGTACAGAATCCTCTTGCATCATTAAATCATGTATTCCAGTTTCCACGACTTCATCTGTAATCTGATTTTCAATTTCATTTGATGGCTGCAAATCTGATGCTACAGGCTGCTCATTTGAAAATTTAATATGCAATTTACCCTTCAAAAACTGGAATGATTCAAAACAAAATGGTACGGAGTCATCTTGTATCATTTGATCATATGTGCCAGCTTCCATATCTTCATCTGCAACTTGACAATCAATGGCTTTCGGGGGCAACAGATCTAGATATGAGAAGTCTTGAACAAAGTTTTCATTGCTCTCAAGATGATCCAAATCAAGACTTGTTGATATTTGATTTCTGATGACATGGAATTTGTCTCTGATGAGCTGAAATGAATCAAAACAAAAAGGCAAAGATCCTTCACTTACTTCAAAATTTGCTGCACTTTCCTCGTCATTGTCATAGCTGATATGTATCGGTTGATCACTGTACTCAAGCTGCTGAAAGTGAATGTCCTCCTTCCACAAACTAGCTGTTGATTTGTCTACAAGATTAGTTTCTGTTTGGAGCACATAATCATCATCATACTGATCAAACTGAGGTAAATTATCAAGCATACATATCATATCAACATCTCTCTCTTCTTCAAAATGATCTATAAAACAACCCCTATGACAACCGGGATAAGAAACAAAATGTTTTGGATCAGCTACTTGTTCTTCTTCAATCAGTGAGCCATGGGCTTGAACATTATACTCATTCCTTGTGATGTTATTTTGCGTCATCTCTTCCACTGCACTTACCAACATGTCAAGCTTTACCTCTAAAGATGTCGATTTCTCCGGATCTATGTTTCTCATCTCTTCTTCCTTCAACCTTGCCCTCAAGATTAGAAAATGAGCCTCTACATTCACTGCACAGTTCTGCATCTCGTGAAGTGTTGCAACATTCCTTTCTCTCAACTGAAACTCCATTTCCGGATCAAAGGCACCCGAGTAGTGCAAGAGAGCAGATCTAGGAGAAGGTCTTATATCAGCTGGCATCGAAAAATATACTTGGTTAAATCTAGCAGAAAATTGTTGTACTATCTCCCCTGGCATTCTTTTTAGCTGATTATACTCTTCTATAATCAACAAAAAGTTCTGTCTGGTCATCCACCTGTCGAGGAAAATTGTGACGAACTGCTGGTAATCCGGGATGCTCGCATCAGGCAGGGCTTTGAACCAACTCTTTACTTGGCCTTGCAAAGAAAGAGCAAAAAGCCTAATACTGACATCTTCATCATCAACTTCAAAAAGGTCAAGAAAAGACTCAAAATTCAGAACATGTTTCTCAGCAGTGACGTTGCATTCACCATCAAATCTTGGTAGATATAGGTCATAATTTTTAGGGAAAGCATGGGATATAGAAGGTAAAATCAGAGGCTTGTATCGATCTGGAATTTTACAAGGTATAGGGGTATGTACAAAAGGTATAGAATCAGTCTTGATTTCTTGAGGTTCATCATTTTGAAGACGGTCATCACAAGATTCAAAAGAAAGGACTTGATCAAGCTCAAAAGTATGCAAATCTTTGGTATTCACAATCTTCAAAGAGAAGGAATCAAATGCAGGCCGAGGATCTTTTCTCAAATACAATATACTTTGCAAAGCCTTTTTGACATTCTCGGGAAAAGAGAAGAAATAATTTATGACGAAGAACAAAATGTCTTGGATGAAATTCCAACTTGAATACCTGATCTTTACATATTGTCCTTTCATGTTTCTGATGGTCAAGTTCATCCTCCAGTGGAGTGAGTCCTTGGATCTGATCTCGAAATTGATTTAGAGTCGCCAGGTGAATGATTTCAGCCTTCTTATGTCTGATCGTTGTCCACCATCAACAATCAGATCTGAACTTGATACATGTACTGGGGCAAGACAATCTACAAGTCGAGTGTCACATTCACAAGCTAGACCGGAGATTGACTGAAGCAGCATTTATCTACTTACGCTGATGCATAGCAAGAGCGTTTTCGAAGGCTACCTGGCGTAACTTCAGGCTCCGTCTGTAGCTTATAAAACGAATGACATCAACAAGCAAACCATTTTCTTCCCCAGTATGGTCGCCACTATGTTAGCGCTCAAGTCTACCTTAGGCTGAAATAAGGTAAAACTCAAGGCAACATCAAACCAAGCTCAGCCTCGTAGCTAGCCCTACGAGGACAGGAGAGGGCTCTCTCCGGGTCTATCTCGGCAAAAGGTATTAAAAGGGGCTGAGATGACTTATAATGGATACTGATTTTAGGCTAGTAAATGGATAGGAGGGTTTGATTTTGATTTTTAGGAAGTTTTGTTGAAAAATGGGAAAGACAATTTTTGGGCTTGGGGATGAGACCAATTTCTTGCAGAGTTCAAGTTGGGGCGAGGTAGGCAGTGGCTTTGATGTCTTGGATCAAGTGAATGGATTGAAAATACAGCTGAGGAGTCGAAGAGAGCAAGAGAGAACAAGGATTCTCTTCAAACTGAAGAAAAACATGTAAAACTAAACAAAAGTCTAAGGCAGAGCATCAGCATATCAATGAATTCTACCTCAATTACTCATTTGTTTAATTTAGAAGCGGAGAGAATGGAAATGGCATTCACATAACATTAACAAAACTTACAATAACATGAGAAGAAACATCATCAAAACTCAGAAGCCACAAGAATCCCAACAAGTGCTGCAAAACTCTGGTCTTTCCTTTGCCAAAAACTGAAAGATGAATATACAATGGAGTGCCAAACTTTTCCCAAGAGTCAAACCTGTAAAATGTCTCAGAAAATAAAATATATAGACCATCCTAACCCCTTCCCATGCCTCTAGGGGTCGAGCTCATCCTTCTAGGAGCAGTTTGAACCAATTCTAAACAAGGAACTGAAATCTAGGCAGCCAAACAACTTGCCTCTAAAAGGAAGGAAACTGATTCATTCATTTAATTTTCACTTTTTATTGAATGAATCATCTAGAACAAGTAAATACATGCCAAAATTACATCATGGTTATCAAATTACATCAATATGGATCAATCCCCTCATGAAAAAGTAAAACTAGTCAAAACTGGCCGAATTTCTGAGCTAGAAGGCAAAAATTGGGTCAAAATTCTCTATGTGCCGTGCTACTTTGGACCTGTTTTTGGGGCACTTCCTGAAGTCACAATTGATCTCATGATAGCTCGTTAGAAATCCCTATATGTCTGCTATCCAACCCAAGTGGAATTTTCCAATTTGGAGCTTATTTTCCCCTCCAAAACTTCAATCTCCCAAGACTACTTCTTGCTGGTGCAAAAGGTGGCAGAAAGGTGATTTTCATGGTGTTTTTGGCCCTTTAGGCAGCCCATAATGTGATGAAATGCTTCGTCCATTCATGAACATACATAATATATCATGAAAAATCCAAAAATATCAATTTTTCCTCCAGAAGGTGTCTCAATCATAAGCACGCGTCGGGTGGCGCGACGCATCGGGCGGAAAAACCTGTTTTGCAACCAAAATTTTCAAAAATGAAAAAATTTACTCCAAATTTGCTGAAATTTGGAGTGAAGGTCTCCCATCATGTCTCATGCTCATCCAAGGAAGCCTCGGCCAATATTTGCAGTGGATCATGTGTTTTGCGCCTCCTCAGTACCCTCCTGGTGCATGCAGTTTCTGTGATGAAATCACTGTCTCGGTTGTATGATGTGTCGTTGTCCATAATGTCCATGCAAGGTGCATGTTTGGTTTGTTGAAAATGAGGAATGAAACCCTGGTGTCTTTGTCTCCAATCGCCAAAATATGTGTCACATTGGAAAGGAATGTGGCAACTAAGGCAGTGTGGACAGTGGACTACAACCAAGTGAAATTTTCCCTTTTAAAACTTCTGAATTTGACAATGTAGAGACAATGGGACAGCTACTTGGATGTTTGGGATTTAGGGAATTTTATAAGTGATATGAGGAAAGGGATAATGATAGGGCATGAAAGGATTTGAAGGATAGAGACAAATGGGCATAAGTGATATGAGTGGTTTTATTAGGGAATAGGGAAGGGATGGTATAATGTGAGGGAATAAGGGATTGATCATGATAATAGGTTTACAATAATGGGAAAGGAATAAAAAATTTGGGGAATAGGCACCAAGATCAAACTTTTAAAACTCAAATTTCAAACCTTAAGGAGCAATCTTTCACAAAATGAGAGGGTTTATGATTTTGGCTTTCAAATTCTTCAAAACCAATCTCTAACTACACCAAAATTTGTCTAAATATAATTTAAAACACACATAAACTTATCTAGAACAAAGGGGACCGATTCAATTTGAGTTTTGGTGAAGAAATGACAAAAATATTGTGTTCTGGCCCAATGCGCCGCGCACCAACCCAATGCACCGCGCCATTTTTCAGGAGGCTTTTGGAGGCCTTCCTGATGTTCAAATTGGGCATGTGATAGCTCAGTGGAAATATATTTGAGTCTAATTTCCAACCCAAGTGGAATTTGTAAATTTGGAGTTCATTTACCCTGTCAAAAATCAAATCTCCCAAGACTGGTCAAAATGAGCAGAATGAGGCTGCCTCAAGGCAGAGTGCTGTTGCAGTCAACTTTTCAAGGTCTTCCTCAACTCCAAATTGAGCTCATGATAGCTCATTCGAAATATATTTATGTCTAGTTATCCTTTGACTCATCAAGAAAGTCATTTGGCCAACCAAGCTAGGAGAAATATTGTTTTTCCCAAGGTCACTTCAGAGGTGCATTCAATTCTCCTGAGGCAACGGTATTTTTGACATTTCTCTAAAACCATGATACCTGTGTAAAAATTGAAGGAGTTGTTTCTTCTTTGGTATGTGTGGGACAAAAACCTCTCTCATTTTTCCAAAATTCATCTTTTATTGCTCTAAAAAATCATTTGAGTGAAACCTATCCCGATGTGTGAAACAAGGGATTTGTCGAAATGAAGCGAAATGAAGGGGATAAGGGGCTTCTAAATTCTTGGGGAAATTTTGGGAAGTAGGGAGAGATGTTAGGAAGCATGGGAAAGTGGAATCTCAGAAATTTAGTGAGGGGAAGGGGTCCAAAAGGGCAAAACACAGGCCTAGCCTAGAAAATTGCCAAGTTGTAGCAAGAAACTAGGGTTTGTGCAAAAATGAGGAATTTGGGGGATCTCAGTGATGGGAAGTGTTTAATCAGGTACATTAAGGATAGGGGAAGGTGTATGAACATCAGGATACATTTTTTTATGATGAGTTGACCATCCAAGAGAAATTATCTTCAAAACCCTAGGAGAGGGAAATGAACCTTACCTAGGCACAACTGAAGCATGAACAAGGTGTAAAATGACCCTTTGGAACTTGAAATGATGATGAAAACCCCCTGAATGATGGTACACTCAGCTGAATGATGACATGAACCGACATTTGGAAAACTTTGACAGGAGTAAAAAAAAACCCTAGACCTAATACCTAGTGACCAAATTTTGCTTTGAAGACTCACTGAAATGACAAAATTTGACCTTGACACTTTAAAATCACCTTGTAAGAGCATGTTTGATCACTGGAGGAAAGCTGCAAAGGCTGACACTAACAAGGGGTATTTGGCAGGTCAATATCTAACCTCTGATGTTTCGTGAAGTCCTTCCTGGCTGTAAAGCTCTCTATTCTACCTTCTGGAATTAATGGTATGGATATAAAGTCCGAGGGCCTCCATACTCCATAACTGCTCTCTGACAGTCTTAAAGAATCTTCTGTCAGTGAACTAATATTGAAGGGCTCGAGGAGACATGGAGACTTCTGAAGGAAGTTTTCCTTTTGGAAAAACAGTGCTCTTCTGATATTAATGCACTGATATGGCTTGTTTCGTGTGCATTTGGTCTTCAAGCTACGCTTTCTTCCTTTGAGCATGGGGTTAAGCATTAATTATTCAATACCAGGCTAAAACCCTTTTAGTCCTCTTTGCTACTGATACACTTTGCCGCTGCTGAAAGTTTATCTCTTTGCATTGAATCGCAGTGGCTATGATTGTGAAGGCTGAGTGGATTTACCACTCTGTAATCCCTGCACAAATGCAATAAACCTGTTATAAAAATACAGGGGAGATGGCAGAAGAATGCTTTGGAGGCCTAGAGGAATGGTGGCACGGCGGTGGAGAATAGTGGAAACAATGAAAGAGTGGCGGAAGAAATAAGCTATAATGTAAAACCCAAAGTTTTAATTGCTCGAGTGATTTACAAAGAAAATGGAGCAAACTGTATGAACGCAGGGCCATCTGATGGTGGGACCTAGCGGGCGGAGGGTGATTAGCTTTGGACCGTCGATCTTAGGAGGAGATCGGTGGCAGAGGTTAAAAGATGAGGTTAACAGAGGCTTCGATGAAGAAAGGTATATGAAAAGCGTGATGCAATGTGGACCGTTGATCGGCTTAGACGGACGGTTGCGATTGCATCCGGAGGTTGCAATCGGGGGAAACAAGGGGTGACACACTTTAATGTTCCGATGGTGATGGAGTGATTCAACGCCAACCTTTGGATGGCAAAGAGGATTAATGGCAGAGATCTAATCGGAAGGGAAGACAGGTGGGGTAATGAGCAAGGAGCGATGAGATCTGAACCGTTGGATCTGATCAGATGGACAACTATGATTGAATCGGAGGATCGCAATCGGGGGAGGCAGCGGTGGACACGGGAAAAAATTTCGATTGCGATTGGAACGAAGTGTGTGATAGCCATCGGATTAGGGTGGTAGATCGACGGTCGGTAGGCAATCAGAGGGAGGAAAGGGGAGAAGCGATGGGCGCGATGCGATGAGCGTTGGGCCATTAGATCTGTATAGATCGACGGCGGGTATTACACCCGCGCTCCACAGAACACTACACTATTGCATCGGAGATATTTGAGTTAACAAAGAAATGTGCTTCCGTCCATCTCTCTGATTGTGATAAGCGCCTTGCGGGCTAGCACCTGGTCTCGGTGCCCGGGCATATGGGGAAGTGGTTAAGGGGCTGGCCTAAAAGGGGCTTAGCCTATCATAAGGTGGAAAGTGGGTTTTTGGCCCATTTTTAATGCATTTTAAGGCCAACAAGGGGTAACGGTAAGGGGGATGAAGGGATTTTCAGCCAAACAAAGGGTATTTGTGAGGTTAAAAGGGGAATTGGATGATTGATGAGGGATTAATGAGGAATTAAGAGAGGGGAAAAAGGTGAAGAAACAGAGGTTAAGTGGGGATGAAATAAGCGGGAAAGGCCTATTTGGCATTCTTCTTCGCAAACAGAGAGGTTTCAAAACTGGGAACAGCAGTAAGGTTTTATCAAAAGGCAACAGACAAGGAGGCTTCAAGGATGACATGTTTTCAGAGGGAATGCACTCCTTGAAAGCTCAAAGACAGTTTAACCCCTTGCTTGCTTGTCAAAAAATTAATAGAGGGCTAACATGATCAACATGATCAATTAAGCAAAAAATGGTTTTGTTTGTTTGCGTGTGATACTCAAAATCCTAGAAGAACTATGACGTACTCACACACTCAAAAGTAACTGGGCCTTGAGAAGATTTATTGCGAGTGCTGGCGCAATGTCCCGTAAGAGCTGGTGACACCCCCAATCAGTCGAAGAGAATCCACCAAGGTAAGGGTATAGGGTTTGGCGCTTGCCTGCACCGTCACCTATAGGGTAAAGGATGTCCTAGTTTTTGGCCACTAGGAACCACCATCCCACGTGAGCGTTCGAGTCTTGGGCTTCTTGATAGTCAGCTAACAGTATCGAGTATCAGTCAAGTCAGGTAGCCCCAACTGATACCGCACACACCGCGCCTAAGCCTAACCCCCTCTGAATCGGGTCTCTGCCGCGCTCATGTTTTCTTTTCCGTGGGCTGATAGGTGGATGTTAAAGCTCTCTAGATACACAACTTCTATGTTTCAATGTGAAGTGTGATCGAGGCGGCTTATTGGATGCCTACCCCCTTGATCCTAACTTAATCTATAAATTCTTTTGTGGACCTTGTGGGGAGAATTTAGTGAGTTGGTTTAAGTTATTTTTAGCTATCTTCCTTTGCTTAGTGGGTGACTGTGTGTGAGTGTATGGTGAAAAATCTCATAATTTGAACATATGGATATCAGTGATCCTTTACAAAAGTCCCCTAGTTAAACTATGTGACGTTGTTCCTTGCTCAAATGGAAAACATTTGCGGATAACGGGTTGCTTCCAAATCTTCCTAGTTAGTCTATGTGAGTAACTAAAGGGAGATGTAAAATCACAAATGTAGAGCGTTCATATGCTTGTCTAGGGTCACCAAATGGTGCAAAGACAGCAGAGATTACTTGCTCTAATTAGCGATTCAATCCTAGTCCCGCAATTTCCTAGATGCAAAAATTGAATTTAAACTAAACAATTTCTACACTAGCTTATGCATGTGTGGTCTTGAGCCACTTACTTGGACTAGTTTAAGCTAAGTGTGCATACCAGAATTTGCAAAAACATAAATTTTTCAGAAAGCAATGGTTAATTCGCCCCCTACTTAAACTATGTGAACATTGTTTGCAAAAACCAACTTAAATGAAAACTAACTAAATGCCTACAGAAAGCAGCAAAAAGTGGGTTCTCAGAAGTTGTGGGGTATCAACACAAGTGTTGGCAGATACATTAGGGGCTACCCAGCACACTTAGAAGCAGAAAAGTGCAGAATAGAGAAAAAAAATATTATTCTGTAATTTGCATGGAAAAGGGTCTGACAGGTGCCCTTTCCTGCACGTGGGTCAGTCCTGAACGCGTGCAATGCACCTCTGTGAGGAAAAACTGCGTGCAAAAATCATGCAAGTAAAAATATTAGGAGTTGCCTTCTTCAGTCTGTCACTTTAGTGAGTCTATGGACTGTAAGATGGGTCAGAGGACTGTCAGCTCCACTCCAGCATAGACAGAGGGTCTCCTGCAAAAGATGGCACAACCACATAAACTTGGAACACGTCAGTGGAGTCGCCAATCCTGTTGTGGTGGATTTTTCGCACGGGTGTACGAAATCGCACAAGCTTAAAGAGTGTGGTCTACTCTTTAAACTATTGGTAACAGGCAGAAATTGGGGGAGATAAAAAGCATAAAACTTAATGGAAATAGTATGCTAAAGTATGCTCTAGTTAACTAAAAACCTAAAACACAAATATACAGAAGCTATATAGAGAGTCAAAACGATAATAATGCAAACGATGGATCGATGGCCTCTTCTTATTAAACGTTTTAACGGAGAAGAAATTTTACCCACTTGCCAAAGTGTCCCTAGGAAATGGCTCTAGGTCCCGATGCAAGAATGTTGCCTTCCAAGCTCTGCCTCTGATGCAGTCTCCCTCTCTCTCTCTACTGTGGTGGACTAAGATGTTGGGTGGCCAACTATCGAGTCCTCTTTAGATCCAGCTCTGGGTCACACACAATGTTGGTGTTGCTGGGGCAATTTTGGCCAATATAACAATGTGATCACCATTTCTTCATCTCTTGGTGGGTTTATATAGGTGAGTTTCAAATCCTCCTTCCCTCCCTTGGTACATGATGGATAGTGACCCAAGGGAGAGATGTGATTCCATTGTGTGCACAAATATTCTTTTGTGTGCTCACTTGTTGTCTAAGGAGGCGTCGGTGGTTGTCCTTAGTTGACTTTCACACAAGGAGCAATTGTCCTTTGCTTGGTGTGGTCCCAAAAAGCGACTTTTTGCCATTTCCAGGAATGTGCGCTTATCTGGCCAAAGGGCATGCAGAAGGCGCTCTTATCAAAGAATAAAATGCGCAATTCAGCATTTATGACTAGTTCAAATCCGATTTTCTCAAAACCTTAGAGATTTTAAATACTTCTTGATTCCATAATGTGTTCCTACCCTGTAAATCCTTAGGCTCGACATTAATTGATGTCGTCTTCTGCTGTACGATTTTCCAATGTTAACAATCAACATAACCGATATAAGGTGTGGATGGGAGGTCCCTCTGAAAGGTGCCACAAGACAATAAATGGGAGGATGATGAACAATGCTGGCAACCTGGGCACAAACTAGAAATCGAACACACACTGTGAGAGGGAGTGATCTGGGTAGGATGTCTACTACTCACACGCCAATGGTTAGGTGAAGTGTGGGAGCTACCGGAGGTGTAGCTTGTGCTCAGGACACGAAAGTCACCATAGACATGAATGGTGCCATCCCTCTTATGGGCGGGAAAGATGAAGTCAGGGGTGGACAAGGCTTCCATGATGTCATCATCACAATAGAAGATGGAGTGACTGGAGGAAGGGAGACCACATGACGTTGTGAAGCTACCTAACTCATCATCATGAGAAGAAAGGTTCACATGTGCATCATCACGGGGGATGACAGAAGAACAAGCATATAAGGGATCCACCGATGTTGAGCCCAGGGTGATCGCTGGAGGGAGGTCGAGCGAAACAACAAGGGAAGATTCAGAGGGAGCTTCCACTGAGGGTCTCATGGATGATGATAGGTAGAGGATGGTGGCTGCAGGATCTGTCATCTCGACATCAGGAGGGGTGATGTCAATGGCAGTGGGTAAATCCTCAGGCTGGCCTGCAGCATACTGTGCAAGTATGGGAGAGGCGGATTGGTTCTATTCAAACTCTTACTCCCGAACTACCTCTAAAGAGGCGCAGTAATGCCTAAGGCGGGTACAATGGTGAGAGTAATGGCCACGGAGATCACAAAAAGAATAAGGTTGGTTGGTGTGAATAGTCTTAGGGTTCTTGGCTACAGTCAAGGAATAAACAGAGGCTTCAGGGACCATAGACTCAGGGAACGTAACATTAACCATGGGCTTGATACGGGGAAACTCAAGACTGGTATGGGTGGTATGACTGGTGACATCAAACAAAGCACATGGCTTTGGAGGTGGAGGAGGTGCAGGGTCCATCAGGGCAGCCTTGTCCTTTGATGCCCTCTTGCAAGCTTTGCCCTTCTTACCCGTAGTGGTCGCAATAGGAGAGGGTTCCTGTTGAGGTGACTGAGGCACTCGAACAGCAGGAGAAGTCATGGGGACCGGTTGAACCAGGGTCAAAGAAAGATAAGGTTTGGTTTGACCAGGCGGGGTAGTGGCTGGGGGATCAAGGTACCAAACGGGAATCCCAAGGGTCGGGTTAGGAAGAGAGAGGGTAGCCATGACACTCCTGGAGGGGGAGCTAGGAACGGTATTTGACCGGAGGGGTAATGACTAGGTGGGATGGCTCCAAGATGGTTAAGGCCTAGAGGAACCATTCCAGGATGGTAAAGAGGCTCATGGATACTAGCTGTAGGTGAAGGGCCAGGAGGAGGAGGTCCAGAAGGCTTAATCGAAGGGCTAGGAATAGGCTGCGGAGGGCGAGGAGGCTGTTGACTAGCCGAAGCAGGCCGCTTGAGTATAGCCTGAGACGATTGCATCATGCAAACATTTAATGAGCTGGGATCAGAGACAGGAGGAGGAATACTAGGGAATGTACCAAGCAGAGAGAACTCTTTGTAGACTTCGGGTGAGACAATGTTCAAAGGATCGACGGTTTGCTTATTGGCCACTAAAAAAATGATGGACTCAGGGGAGGTCTGAGACTTCGGTTCGTAATATGTTAACTGGTCAATGGTGACTATCTTTCCATTATGAGGGAAGGACATCTTGTGGTGAACCGCAGATGGGACAGCATACATTGCATAGGTGTAGCTACGACCCAATAGAATGTTGTAATCTAAGGGGGCATCTATGACTTCTACATCAACGCAAACAGTCTTGCCCGCAAGAGTAATAGGACAGTTGTGGAATAGGCCAATGGACTGGGAGGCGTGGCCATCCCATGCTTGGAGAGTGATCATGGAAGGATCCAACTCAGGTGATCTGAGTTGCTTCCAAACCAAAGCGGACATCACATAGGTGGATGCCCCCTCATCAATGATACACCAGGAAACGTTGGTGTTCTGGATCTTGACTGGGATTTGGAAGGTGACGGAAGCAGGAGGAGGAGGAAGTTCCGACCGGTTAACATCGAAGACAATCAAACGATCATCGGTCAGATCTACAACACCCATGGCCGATAGTAGAGCTTTTCGTTGTGAAGGACACAACTGGAGGAGTTCCAACATTGAGATGGTAGTAGGAGATTGCGCCAAATCATCTACTATGCTATACGAATGGGCAGCTTTGCCAGAAGCAGCATTTCGGCGTAGTGGTCCCTTAGGGATCTTGGTATGAACCTCCGCCTTAGGCTGAGGGATCTACAAGGGACCATTAGGTGTCGAAAGAGGCTTTGTAGGGACCCAAGGAGGTGGCTCGGGAACAGACGTAGCGGGAGGCTTGTTTTACTGACGGGACCGAGTCTGAAGATTGATATCTACGGTTATAGGTTGGTCAGAATTCATCATGAGAATCTGGTAATCAGAGGTACCAGATGGAAGAGGTTGAGTGGCCACTTGACCTTCAGGTGGTTGAGTAGCCACAAATCCTTGCTGATGGAAAGGATTAGTAAACACAGTCGGATGACTAGGCACAGCACTGGGAGGGATGGAAGGGGAGGCTTGTTGTCCTCACAATATTGCTTGAGACTCTCACATCTG
Source organism: Pinus albicaulis (assembly GCA_034641835.2). NCBI lineage: Eukaryota > Viridiplantae > Streptophyta > Pinopsida > Pinales > Pinaceae > Pinus > Pinus albicaulis. The sequence goes on along the minus strand of JAXQQM020079860.1, from coordinate 97,311 downwards.
CTTCATCTGTGGTAAAAGAGGACAATCATGCGTGTAATGACCATAAACACCACAACAAGAACAAGGCTTTTTCATGCGAACAGGCCTGTCTTTCTTAGGCTGAGTGCCCTATTACTGGTTAGTAGTGTTAGGTGCATTATTTTGAGGATTAGGTCCAAGATTACTAGGAGCAGATTGATTTTGAGTTCCTTTCCTCTTCTTTTTGGAAGGAGGAGGATTAGGCATGCCCTGCAGTGCATACACCTGCCCCTGACGGGGTGGTGGCTGCTATTTCGGGGGTTGAGAAGGCAAGGGAGGCAAAGGTGCTAACGTTGGAGGATCTGGAGCACCAGGCTACAGATACGAATAATAAGGAGGCTGGGTAACATTGTGGTAAACAGGAGGTTGGGAAAAAGGAGGAGGCATGCCATATCCTAGATACATGCTACCAGGAGGGGGAAAAGTGCAAGAGGTGCTGGCCCCCCTGTGAGGAAAACCATAGCCCATGGGAGGCTGAGCGTATGGATGAGAAAGAGCTCCAACGATACTGTTGGCGGCATGAGATGCCCTCGGTGCATTAGCACCACCGGGTCTAGGAAGATCGGGTAGAACAGTATAAACATAACTCTACTGAGCGTATATCAGGTCATATTTTAACGCAATTTGGAGAGCGAATTCTTCAGTTTGAGGGAAATGCGATGCAACATCTTTGTCGATAGCAAGCAAGAGAGATATAAGGAACTGGTCCATGTAGACACGGTCTTCAAAGGTAGGGGCTCGACATAGGCTCTTTCTTCTTCACCTTTCCTGGACATGATCGGATAGGTGGGTCGCAAACGATTGACGGAAAGAAGTCAAAAGTTCGGTATCAGTGTCATAACGAAGGGGAAGCTGGAAATAAGACAAAAAATCCCGAGCAAGAGTCGCAAAGGTGGTATCATAGGATGAGGCCTGATCAACATGCCATTTAGAAGCTTCGCCAATAAGCGTACATTGGAACAACCGAAGACGGACAAATTCATTGGTAATGGACTTAGACGAACACCACATGTGGAAAGATCGAACATGATTTGTAGGATCTTCTCCAACAAGGCCTTCAAACTTGGGGATGTCGGAAGGGAGCTTGTTCAGCATAACAGGCCAACTAGTGTCATGGTGTATCAGGTCATTGATCAACTGGTTAAAATCGCGAAGACTGAGGCTTTCCATATAGGGGAGAAAGGGAGTAGCTGGACTAGTTCTTGTTGCGGTCCCACTAGTAGTATTCTCAGCATTAGGGCCGGGGCTACCACCAGCATTAGGTCCTAAAATAGACATGGTGAAGGTGACAGGAGGAGAACCGAGGGCGGAACCAAAAGGAGAACCCAATGAACCAGTAGAGGAGTTGGAGTGCAGACTTGGTGGAGGACTAACTCAAATCCCACGGAGAGGAGTAATTCTTCCTACCGGAAACTGAGGATGAAGGCCAAGAAGTCTCCGAGATAAATTCCTTGGTGGCGCAATTATGATGACAAAAAAACGGTACAAAGGGAAGAGAGACCAACAAGGATGGAGAGGTGCAGGATCAATGAATTACAATGTTGAAACAAGGGCAGAGAGGTGCAGGATCAATTGATTTCAATGTTAAAGTCTTTCCTTGGCGGTGTTAACCAAGCTCTTCTTCACTTAGTGTGTGTGTGTAAAGTGTGTAAATTTTAATTTTTAAACCCAGATGTTTGTAGAGAAAAGAAAAAATGTGTTGTATAACTGTAAATAAACCTGCAGATAATAGTATATGAAACTGAAATAACAGCAAATAAACAATTCTCCTCAATGGGATGGGTTTTTGTAAGTCCTCAACACTTCAGATCTAAAATTCCTCTCTCTTGATGGTGTAGAAAACCCAGACAAAAATGGAACTCAAAGGGAGCTCACAAGAAAAAAGATAGAAAAATATGACAATGATGGTGGATCAAAATCAAACCAAAAGTATAGATCCAGAGTGATCTTTAAGCAACAAAAGGTAGTGAATGAATGGAAAAACCCTTCTATTTATAACAAAATATTGAGTTAGTCTAGATATTGGTGCATAATTAAAATATTATTAACCAAATCAATATCCAACCTTTATGGAATATTTTATTATTTTTGTTGGAGGAAAAAAGAATTTGACTTGGGTAAAATCCCTTTATTTGTAAATAATAAATAAATAAATGATTTATTTATTATTTTAAGGATGTGATTGAGTAATAATTAAATAAATAATTATTTATTTAACTATTTATGAGTGATTTAGTCAAATATAACAAGGAATATTATTTAAATGAGGTTTAAATAATTATTCCTAGAAAATAATAATTTATCTAATTGATTTTCCTGTTTTGGGTTAAATATGACCAGGAATATTAATTAAACTGTTGTTTAACTAATTATTCCTTGAGGAAAATCAAACAAATGTAGATTTATTTAATATTTCCTCATGGGGTTTCCTGTTTATACCATAAACAACTTAATAAAGGTGGTTTACTAAGTTATTTTTCATAGTGAAAGCAATTTTACTTAGGGTAAAATTAGTCTTACATGGTGTACTTAGGTCTATCTAATTGTAATAGGTTAGATGACCAAAAAATGGTGTAACAACACTTATGATCAATTTTAGAAGCAAACCACCAGTTCACAAAGTAGGCTTTTATTAGGTTTTGATTCATAGAAAGGAAAGATGTGCATGGCTTTCTTAGAAGCCCAGGTCTCACAACCAAAAACACCTACTGATTTCAAGCAAACATCTTTAGATTTTAATGTCAAGGAAATCCACCTGATAGATCATATGGAAATCCACAAACAGACTGGAGAGATGATCCCATCCACATTGACTAGCACTACTATGAGTTTGCCTAAATTGCAGGTATCACTGGCCAACATTCAGTCTCGCCTCAAAGTGGAGAAGATATCTTCTCTTGCAAAGGATACCAGAATTAAATCCTTAGAGAATTTAGTTGTGAAGATCAGGTATGATCCTGCAAATATAGAGGTAGTAGAAGAGATCCTGAAGAAGAGAAACGCAGACATAGTAGCCTTAAGAAAGCATCTAAAAATGTCATCTATTGAAGACCCTCTAACAAAGGACATAGAAAAGAATGAAAAACAAAAAACAGAAATGATGAAGCTGATAATGGAATAGTGAACACAGCTAAAGCAAATGGAAACAAAAATGGAGAAATTGGTAAAAGAAAAGGAAAAAGCAACACAGATGGCCATCATTCCATTAGAGGTTGTTCCTCTTGCAGTTGTCCATTCAACTAGATCAGCAACTACAGGTACATCAAGTGGTACAGAATAACTTGCTAAAGCCATGGAGAATATGTCTTTATAGACAAAAGAAATTAAAAGGCTACACACTCAGATTAAAGTCTTACAAGATCAAATAACAAGAAGTGAATCAGCCCATTTGACAGAAACACAGAGAAATAAAAGGTTGATGGAAGGTTTACAGACGTCTCTTCAAGAATCTTGTATTGGCAGCATGGTATCTTGTATTGGCTGCATGGTCAGTAGAGTCAAGGAGATCATATGGACAAGTATCACTGAATCTATGAATGAAATATGGCCTTCTATTCAAATCATATTTGAACAGAAGGAATTAATTGAAAAGTTAAATGATGCAATAGCCAGTGCCACGAAGGAGCTTGGGGACATGCCTAAAACTGCAAATAACATCATTAGGTTTCTGAATTCGAAGAGCAGGTATGAATTGGATGAAATTTGAGTCGAAGATAGAACAACAATTTTAGAAGTCAAGAAGGTTCTCACTAAGAAAATTTTGGTCACACAGATGAAGGGAAAGTGCCACAATTTAGAAATTGTTGTCAGTAGATTCTTTAACAGAATCGAGCCACTAACCAAAAGAGGGTTACCTTCACTGTTCATGATAAATGATAAGCTCATGGCCAGGGAGGACTATGTGAAAAATCTCAAGGAAATTTCAAAGGATATAACCAAGCATGCAAACATGAAAAATACCATGACAAGAAAAGCCTTTCTAGATATTATAAGTAATGATATATTTACTCAGCATGAAATCATACACATTTTTGTGTTGAGGCCCACTTTCATTAGATTCATAGACACATATGAAATATATCGAAAGGTGACTAGGATAAATATTCCAGATGAACGACAGTGGGAAAATCTATGTAAATACCAAGAAGGGTGAAGGCCAACAAATCAGCCAGACTCAACACCACACCATATCAGCCAAATTAGCTAGCACATCACCAAATCAAATCATGCAGCAACGGCCTTTTGAAAAATAGGGCCAGATGTCCAATTAATCTCATCGTGTCCATTTCGTGGTCAGACTAGTCAAATTTTGTTTATTTTGTAATTAACAATAGATTTCCTAGTAGATATGACAATCAATTGTAGAATTTAGTTAAATAATTCATGTATTCGAAGTATTAGGGGTTGGACCCTAGATTGTAAAACTTTTCTATTGGAGCATTATACTTTCTTGAAGCTGGAGCACCATTAATAAAATACCTTTTACAGGATACTTGAGCTATGGTTATTGGTGATGTTATTTCTTTTCTATTTTAATGTTTTTCTCTCAGTACATCATTTAAATCTTATTGTAAAAAAAAAAATCAGAAGATTAAGATTTGTTGTCAAAGCACCTTATTTATGGTTGTGTTTACAGTATAAATATTTTTCTTCTAAAGTCTCGTTAATAAATTCTTAATTTCTTCTTAACCATTATCGATTTCACTATTTCTTCCATTTCAAAATTCATTTTGTTTTAAGATCCAGTAAATGTAGTTAGCTTTCCTTGTGAATACTATTCAAAATTTGATGCAATAACACAGCCTTTTATGACTCCATAGCCCAATGGAATTAATCTAAATACATTTACTAATCCAACCAAGAAATCAATTAAAAAATAAATCTCTATTATCCTTATAACTAGCCTAATATCTAATTCATAAAACAAATCTAAATCTGAAAGAGGGATCCCTCTCTGAGTCTAGGACGGCTAGATTCTAGGCTCCAAAGTGGTTTTTATGTTGTCATATATAATTATTCTTGCCAATCTTAGAATTATAGAATGATAACATAGTGGCGACCATATTGGGGACTTACTAAAAAACTGGACATTTCATTTGAATTCAGAAACTTCAGTTAAAAAAACATTGTATGATAGAAGTATTTTCTAAGATTGGTTTTTCTTTCAGTTTGTGAAAATAATCAGTTTGTCTGTACTTCAGATCTGAAATTTGGCTCCTAAAATAATTTCTACTAGATCCTATCCTGATCTGAATCCTCCTACTATAGTGGACAATCCTGAAAATATTTTTTAGAAAAACTCCTAGAACCAAGAGTCAAACAAGTAACAGATTTCTTCACAGAGAAAATTCCCTCCCTGAGAACTTTATCACCTTACAGGATATCGAGTTTGATTTACACTTTGAACAGGGTTTATTCAGGACTAAATCTGAGAATTGGACAAACTAGACAGTATTTGATCCATTTATTCTACAACAAAGTCCAATGAAAGAAGCTTATTCACAAACTCAATCTGATCTTGAGCTTCTCCAAGATTTTGACACTCTCCAAGATTTGGTAACAGAGTTCACTTCAACTGTTGATGATGCTTACCTTCAAAAATCTGTAGAACTAACTGCATTGACTATAGAAGCTTCTTCTTTTATCTCTCAGTCTGCCCATCTTAAGACACCTCATCCTACTGCTTCTATAATACCCAATACTTCTTTTATCCTTCCCCATAAGAATACTCAAACCTCCACGCACACATCTCCTCCCATCATCCATCCTGTTTCGTCCATTTTCCACCTTACTTCACCACCTCCACCAATCATTGCAGCCAAATATGCTTCATTGGTGTTTCCAACACCATTGGCAGCTATGCCACAAGTTCACTAGTAAAAAATTACACTATATGATGGAACTGGTCCTGTAACTACCCAACAACATGTTGATAAAATGAATAATTGTTTTGACCTTCAAGAGGTAGTTTAAGAAAGTGTTAAGTTAAGAATGTTTGCTCAAATTCTTAGTGGAGAAGTTGGAAAAGGGTTCAAAGCTTTACTTGCAAACAAAATCAATGACATCCTTGCTTTTCATCAAACGTTACTCAATAGGTGGGAAGTAAAAAGGAAACCTCTTCAGATTTTATCTGAATATGAAAACATTAGGAGGGCCCCAGGTGAAAGTGTTCAAGATTATTGCACCAAATTCAACAGTTTATATAATGCAATACCTGCTCATATAAAACCACCACAAGGTTTGGCCTTAGTTAAATTTCCATATGGTTTTGAGCCAGAAATGTCTTATCAACTAAGAGAAAGAAATTGAGCCACATTAGAAGAAATGCAGAGGGATGCAGTGAGTGTAGAAGCCAACCTGTTAGCAAAGAGAGATAGAATGAGAACTAAGAGAAGAGTTACTATAAGATAAGAGCCTTCAACTTCCACATCTGATGTTAAAATTGAATCATTGGTTAAAACTATGCAGAGAATGATGGAGACGATTAATCTAAACAGGAGAACTGTTCCTAGAGAAAATCAACCAGCTCCTCAAAACAGAAATCAAAATCTTAGGAGAAACTCTCCTCAGATAAGACAGAGAGAGAAAAGAGACCCTGATCAGCAAATTAGGCCTCCATTCCAAGATAATTGTGTTGATGAGGATGAGGGAGTAGTTGAAGAAGTATAAGAAAATCATATAAACCTAATGGGAATTAATGAAGATGACTCTGTTTTTCTCACTCGAGAAGAACAAGGATTATTTTCATTAACTCAAACATAATTAGAATATGAATAATATAATGATTATAAACAAGGATTTGAGAACGATATCATGGAATTTCATAGACAGTATAACCTTAGAAGCAAGAAAAACTCTGATAATTCCAATAAAAAATAATTCCAAAAATCTGCCAAAAAGGTCTTTGAACCTTATCTCAACAAAACAATAGAAAAGAAGAATATAGGAAACGTTACTAGGAGAACAGTTGATACTCTTGCCAAAATTTCCCAAACTAATATCCCTAATAAAATTCAACAAACTGAACCTTCCAAAAAAGTAGTGGATGAAAGGACTGATTTTTCAAATCTTCTCAAAATTCAAACACCATTCAGTATTGAGAACGAACTTGCTAAAATGGAAATTTCTATTCCTCTCACTGAATTGATAAACAAGAATGTTTATAGGACTCAAGTCCTAAAAACATAGGGGAAATTACTGATACTGTTAATTTAAATGATGATCAACCTGAACTTTTGTTTAGGCCAGAATTTGATGGTAAACCTCAAGAAGGATGTGTCCCCGTGATCTAGGTGGATCAAAAAGGTCCAAGTACAAGTGGCTTAAGTACAAAGGCTCAAAAATAAAGTGTCAGAAATGTGGCAAACTCAGTTTCAAGTTGAAGATCTCGTCTTTCTGATTCCAACGGCGCAAACGACACTCAATTCTGAGTCCTTATGAAGAAGTTAGGAGCAATCAAAGTTTGAGGTTTGACTTGGTGATGTGGCAGCTTAAGGAGGCAAAAAATTTGCAGAAACTCGGCCACCAAATTCCGACCAACTCCGACCAGACTCCGGGCGAAATTGTTGGTCCCTTAATTTGACTCCTTTGGTCCAATTCTAGAAAATTTCAAAATGACTAGTTTGTTTTAAAGGGTTAAAAAATATATATTAAAAAGGGCAGGGCAGGCCATGACCTCCGCCCTACCCAACAGACATAACAAATATAACAAATATATTCAAATAAGGGAGGAGTCGACGGCCATGACCCCGCTGCCCCCACATCCTATGGAAACACCATATATTAAATATGGGTGGGCAGTGGTTGTAAACCCCACCGCCCAACCCAACCCATAATCCACACCATATAATATGACACCGTGCCAACGGAGTTAAGGGGCAGGCCACCCAATGCGGGCATGACCCCCCCCCCCCCCCCAACGTACCACTTTATATTAAAATATATGGCGATGGTATTTTAAAAAATAATGTCGCGGTTTAATTCAAATGGTATCCCACTTATTACGAAGGGGGCGGGGTTTGACCACCCAACCCCCTCCCTCACATCCGGATCTGAAACCAACTCAACCAACGGACTCCTTGGGGAGCCCACCCACCTTTTTAATATATAAACCCGCATTTCATAAATGCGCCCAGGCAGGCCAGGAGCGGCACAGAGTATGAGACAGAGTGGAACCATGAGCCCTTTGCAGGAGGGGGGCAGAACCATGAACTCAGCCATTTTCCAGAGGGCCTAGATTTTCACTTTGTCAGAATCAGGCAATTTTTATATGGATTCTGCACCTCTCGATGCACCGAATCCAATGGTGTTGTTCATTTCTTCATCATAGGTCTCCAAGTTTCGGGCATTTTTAGCTATGGAGGTATAAGGGTGTAATTTTTCATTTATGCTTGTACTTTCATTTTTTTTCCACTTAATGAAAGAGGGCCTCCTCACTGATTGAGCGGGGCCTGGAGACATAGTCCCTCCTAGACAAACTATGATATAAATTTCGTGTCTTCTTGCATGATTTTATGTGCTTCTCCCTTCTTATGTTTATGCCTTTTAAGTTTCATGGTTAAGATGCAATTTTACATGCAATTCTTTAATACATCTCAAAGAAAAATATTTTGGATCAAGTGGTATTAGAGCAGGTCTTTGTAGATGTGAATTGCATGTTTTTATGCTAACTAGAAATAGGCTACGAAGAGGCGAATGGAAACTAAATTCTTTTGATCTTGAAGTGAGGCATGCACATTGAAGAAGAAACATGGATGACGATGTCAGACATGAGGAGGAGCTAAACCTCAGCAAAACGTTCTACACCATGGCAGATCAGGTCGTGAAGTTGTTCTCCAGGCTTGAGAAACTAGAGAAAAATGGGGAGAATGCATCAGAGGGACAAGGTTCAGCGCATGGAGATGGTGTATGAGATCCACCTCCTTCTCCTCCTACGAGTGAAATTTATTCCTCCTCTTCTCACCATCATCATAGGAATTCAGGAAATGTATGTTGGAATTTTCAGAATTCCAAAACAATAAAAAACTGCCTCTTTAACACAGAGAAACTAATTAAAAATTTCACTCACAGACAGAGTTTCTCAACTCAGAAAAATTTATATTCAATAATAAAAAAAACTGATATTACAGACTCTTCTATCTTTCCACTGCTGGGAGATTACAAACTATGGTACTGCTTCACACACAGTGACCAAAATACTCTTCTCTGTCTCACACAGAGAAATACTCTGTTTCTGCTGTTCTGTGTAATTTAAAAAATTACAACTCTGTTTTTACAAACAATACTCTGCTGTGCATAAAATTCTGCTCACTGTTTTACAATACGCTGCTGTGTATTAAAAACATTACATTACAAAGTATCTCACTGTCTCTACATATTACCAAACAGAAAATATCTGTATCATAAATTGCTCCAACCACTAAGTTCACCGCTTGGAAAAACATTAATGGTCTCAATAAATTTCTGTCAGCACCGCTTCAATTCTCATTGATGGAAAATTGACTTTCTGGCACTGCTGTTCTATCTTCCCGCATTGCTGTGCATTCATTTCTATGTAATAAAACATTCTGCTGTCTCTGTTTTAAAACATACACTCTGCTGTGTATATAAACATATGCTTCACGGCCTTTATAATGTGCTAGGCACATATCTATTCACCTTACGGGCCTTTTTAATATATAATTCACATATATTAAAAACAAACAAAATAAAACATTAAAACTGTTTAAAAACATATATGCTGGGCAAATAAAATTAAACCCAAATTTTATGAACGCATATGTATGTGGGCCCCTTTGCTATTGACGTAAGCAATTCCGGGGGCGTCCACAACTCCAGCCACAAACTTTCAATGACCTCAAAGGATTTGTTATAAAGCAAAATCGGAGTGGAACGGGTCAGACATCTTACACACAGTTCGATGGGGTAAGAAACTTCCTGCTGTTCATGTATCGCTCGAATTTCTGACTTGGCTCTCTTCGCCGCACTTATCAAAAGGGAAATTATATTCCAACACTCCCCCTTAATTTCAACTGCTGGATTTTCCTGCATACCCAAGCATTTCCTAAAATATTCAAAGCTTTTCTGCTGTAGTGGCTTTGTGAGGATATCTGCAAATTGATCCTCCGTTCTGCAATGCTGCAAAACAATCTCGCCATTGCTTACCAATTCCCGTATGAAATGAAACTTGGTGTCAATGTGCTTTGTTCTTTTATGAAAAACAGAATTTTTAGACAATGCAATAGCTGAGCTATTGTCACAAAATATCACTGTCCCTTTTACCTGTTCTTGACATAAGCTTCTCAACATTTTCCGCATCCAAACTGTTTGACACGCTGCTGCTGTAGCTACCACATATTCTGCTTCTGCTGTAGACAACGCTACAACGGGTTGTTTCTTAGAAGCCCATGAAATTGCCCCTGAACCCATGTGAAAAACATAACCGGAAGTGCTCTTCCGATCATCTACACTTCCAGCCCAATCACTGTCCGTGTATCCAACTAAATCTGAATTTTCTGAAGTAGTATAAAAAATACCAAATTTCTTTGTACCTTTAACATACCTCAAAATCCTTTTTGCTGCTTGCCAATGTGCATCCTTTGGCTTTTCCATGAACTTGGAAATCAAACTAACAGCATGCATTATGTCCGGCCTAGTTGCAGTCAAATACATGAGGCTGCCAACTATGCTCTTGTATAAACTAGGATCAAAATCCTTGCTGTTGTCCTCTCTGCTGAGCTTTAATCCCATCACTGTGGGAGTGATTGCTGCTTTGCATTCCTGCATGTTAAATCTTTCAAGTACCTCATTAACATACTTTGCTTGTGAGATAAAAATCCCATTCTCATCTTGTTCTACTTCTATTCCCAAGAAGTATCTCAGCAAACCCATATCAGTCATTTCAAATTCCTCTTTCATGACTGTTTTAAAATGTTCAATAAGGCAATCATCATTACCTGTAAAAATAACATCATCAACATACAAGACTACAATAAAAATTTTACCATCTTGTTCTTTGATGTAGAGGGTGGGTTCTCCCTCACACTTCTCAAAACCATTTTCCAGTAGATATGAATCTATTCTACTGTACCACACTCTTGGCGCTTGCTTCAGCCCATAAAGAGCCTTCTTCAACTTGCATACTTTGTGCTCTTCGCCTTTCTTCTCATAGCCGAGAGGTTGATCAATGTAAACCTCTTCCATTAACACTCCATTCAGGAATGCCGACTTCACGTCCATTTGGTAAACTTTCCACTTGTTTTGTGCTGCTATGGACAACACTGCTCTCACGGTTTCCATTCTTGCAACCGGTGCGAAAGTTTCCTCATAATCTATGCCATGCTTCTGCTTATAGCCTTTGACAACAAGTCTTGCCTTGTGTCTCTCTATTTTGCCTTCAGCATTACTCTTGGTCCTGTAGACCCATTTAACACCAATGACATCTTTACCTTTTGGGAGTTCAACCAAATCCCAAGTTTTGTTCCTCTCTATGGCATTTATTTCCTCATCCATAGCTTCTATCCATTTCCTATCCTTGATAGCTTCTTCGAAATGAACATGATCATCAACATGACAATATAAAGCAAACAAAGAATTGATACCTTCATTAGCTATATCTTGTTCATAAATTTCTTTCAAACTTCTGAATTTCTTACCTCTTTCTGTAGGTGTACAAGTACTTGAAGAAGCACTTGAATTTCCTCCTTGTGGTGTGCTTGGAGAAGCACTATCATTTCTCCTCAAGGGTGTACTTTGCGGTGTTGATGCTGCTGTTTGGGGATGTATTTCAGCCACCTCATCATCATTCTCATCATGAGATAAACAGTGTTTAACATTCACTGTTTTCTCTATGCTTCCATCCCAAGTTTCCTCTTCAATGAACTGAACATCTCTGCTCACAAGAAACTTCTTGCTGGATGGGTTATATAACCTGTAGGCCTTGGATTCCTCACTGTATCCAATGAAAATACATTTCTCCCCCTTGCTGTCCAACTTCTTCCTTAGCTGATCCGGAATGTGTGCATAAGCCACACATCCGAAAACCTTCATGTGTGTGACACTTTGCCTTGCGCCACTCCATGCCTCTTCCGGCACTTTATTCATGACTGCTTTTGTAGGACACCTGTTCAATATATACGCTGCACAATGTACAACTTCAGCCCAATAATCATTAGGCAAATGCTTTGCCTTAAGCATACTCCTCGCCATGTCCATTATGGTTCGGTTCTTCCTTTCGGCCACTCCATTTTGCTGCGGTGTATATCTAGTTGTAAACTGTTTATGAATACCATTTTCTCTACAAAACCGTAGAAAATCTTTAGATATATATTCACCTCCTCTATCAGTCCTTAAGACCTTGATATGCAGCCCACTCTGATTCTCAACAAGTGCTTTGAAATTGCGGAATTTTTCAAACACTTCACTTTTCTTTTTCAAAAAGTAAACCCAAGTTTTTCTTGTAAAATCATCTATGAATGTTAAGATATAGTAGTTGCTTGCAAGTGATGGAGTTTGCATCGGTCCACACACATCTGAGTGGACAATCTCTAAGGGTGCTTTTGCCCTTATGCTTTTCCCGGAAGGAAAACTTTCTCTGTGTTGTTTCCCAAGAATACAACCTTCACAAAGGCTGTCCTGTTTCTCTATCAATGGTAAACCACTTACCATTCCTTTTCTGTTCAACAAATTAAGACCTCCAAAGTTGAGATGACCAAATCTCAAGTGCCATAACCAATTGTCATCCTTTGGTTCGCTTTGGAATGTCTCCTGTGCAACTGCTGCTTTCTCTTCACCATTCTTCAAGTCTGCTCTCATTCTGAGAGGGAACATCCTGTTCCTTGTCATCTTCACTTCAGCAATACATAGTTTGCTGGGTGGTTTATCCATGATGGTACAAACATCATTATCAAAGAAAACATTATATCCCTTATGGACAAGCTGTCCAACACTTAAGAGATTACACTTCATTCCTGGAACATAATAAACATCTGCTATGGTTTTCTTTGCACCTAATCTTGTTAAAACATTCACATCTCCTTTTCCCATAACAGAAACTTTGCTATCAGTTCCTAGTGTGACTTGTGACTGCACACTCTCATCCAACATAGAAAACATTGCTAAGTTTCCTGTCATATGGTTACTACAACCGGAGTCTAGAAACCATAAGTCTTCACTCTTTTCTTCAGCCATATTACAAGCTAAAAACAAATTACTTTGGCTGCAATTTTCTTTTGTGAAATTTGCACTAGTTTCACTTCTCATATCATTCTGCTTCTTCTTTCTACATTCATTAGCATAATGACCATATTTCTTACAATTATAACATTGGACATTGGACTTATCATACCTTTGTCCTTGTGCATTCTGCTGACCATTCTGCTGGCTGCTGCCTTGGCCTTGATGCTGATTTGGATTGCTGCCCCTTCCTTGAGCATTAGCTGGACTGTTCCTTCCACCTCTGTTCTGGCTTCTGCCTCTTCCTCTTCCTTTGCCTTGCCCTCTTCCTCTACCGAAAGACATTTGGGACTTAAAAGCATGTTCAAGAGATGAGTTCTCACTCCTACCCAATCTCTGTTCATGGGTAATCAGTGATGCATGTAATTCATCCACTGAAAACTTTGTGAGATCTCTTGTCTCTTCTATGGTGGTGACAATCACATCGAATCTTGAGGGTAAACTTCTCAAGAGTTTTTCAACAATCCTCTTGTCTTCAAGAGTCTCTCCATGAGATCTGATTTGAGTGACCATTCCAATCACATGAGTGAAGAATGAGTCAATATTATCTGACTCCTTCATGCAGAGAGTCTCAAAGTCTCTCCTCAGCAACTGAAGTTTTGCTGTCTTCACTCTCTCCATACCCTGATAAGCTGTCTTGAGAGTTTCCCATGCTTCACTGGATTTCTTGGCTGCTGCTATCCTTGGAAACACACTCTCATGCACTGCTTGATATAAGAAGAAAAGAGCCTTGGCATCTTTCTTCTTATTGTTCTTCAACTGTTCTCTTCCTGCTTGATTTAACATTAAAAACTCTGCTTCATCTGCTGGCTCTTCAAAGCCATCCTCAACTAATTCCCATAATTCTTGTGAGGTAAATAAAGCCCTCATAGTTATTGACCAATAATCATAATTTTTTCCATTGAATTGTGGGAGATGGACATTTCCCAAACTCATACCTGTGCTAGAACCAGCCATTCTGCACTTCTAACTATGATTTAAAAACACTTGACTGTGTATTAAAATAGCTTACTGTTTTGCAACAGTTACACAACAAATTTTATAGAGAAATACCTTCGAATTCTTCTTGGCTGAACCTTCACTCTGCTGGAGAGGTTGCTGCAAAAACGAACTCTGTTCCTTCAGCTTATTTGACCCTTCAAATAGCCTGGATTGGCTCCGATACCATGTTGGAATTTTCAGAATTCCAAAACAATAAAAAACTGCCTCTTTAACACAGAGAAACTAATTAAAAATTTCACTCACAGACAGAGTTTAACTCAGAAAAAATTTATATTCACAATAATGACTTCGATATTACAGACTCTCCTTTTATTTCCACCGTCGAGATTACAAAACTATGGTAGCGCTCACACATGTTGACCAAAGATCTCTTTCTCTCGTCTCGCTACGTAGCAGACTGCTTTCTGCTGTTCTGTGTAATTTAAAAAATTACAACTCTGTTTTTACAAACAATACTCTGCTGTGCATAAAATTCTGCTCACTGTTTTACAATACGCTGCTGTGTATTAAAAACATTACATTACAAAGTATCTCACTGTCTCTACATATTACCAAACAGAAAATATCTGTATCATAAATTGCTCCAACCACTAAGTTCACCGCTTGGAAAAACATTAATGGTCTCAATAAATTTCTGTCAGCACCGCTTCAATTCTCATTGATGGAAAATTGACTTTCTGGCACTGCTGTTCTATCTTCCCGCATTGCTGTGCATTCATTTCTATGTAATAAAACATTCTGCTGTCTCTGTTTTAAAACATACACTCTGCTGTGTATATAAACATATGCTTCACGGCCTTTATAATGTGCTGGGCACATATCTATTCACCTTACGGGCCTTTTTAATATATAATTCACATATATTAAAAACAAACAAAATAAAACATTAAAACTGTTTAAAAACATATATGCTGGGCAAATAAAATTAAACCCAAATTTTATGAACGCATATGTATGTGGGCCCCTTTGCTATTGACGTAAGCAATTCCGGGGGCGTCCACAACTCCAGCCACAAACTTTCAATGACCCCCGCGGATTTGTTATGTGCGTGCACTGGAGTGGGCCCGGCTGTATCTTACAATAGCCGTTCCGATGGGGTATAAACCTCCAGCCGGCTGTATTGCCTGACCCCCTCGGACTTGGCCTCTTCGCTGCACTTATCGTGCAGTGGAAATTATATTCCAACAATGTATCTAAGAAACCTTTCTTTAAATTAGATGTCAAATTTGATATTCCTATGTATACTGGTGAAAGTAATGCAGAAAAGCTTAACAAGTGGATTAGTAAGATTGAAGTCTACTGCAGGATTCAGTAGATTGAGGAGGACAAGGCAAAGATCCAGTTGGCTTCTCTTCAGCTAAACGACACCGCTCTTGTCTGGTGGGAGAGAAAATTGCAAGGCAGCCAAAATTTAGGTAACATTCTCTCCTCATGGTAAAATTTTGTTTTTGCAGTGAGAAACCAATTTTACCCTTTGGGATATAAGCAAAAGGCATTAACGGAATGGCAACACCTAAGGCAAGGAAGAGGTCAAAATGTACAAGACTTCACTGAAGAATTTAGAAAACAGTCATTGAATTTAGGTGTTCCATTAGATTCACCAGAGATTGTAACCAAGTATATTGGTTCTCTGCATAATTACATAAGGTATTCATTATTATTTTTTGAGACTCCTACCATCGATGAGGCCAGTGTGAAGGCCATGCACCTAGAAATTAGGGGAACGCATGAACAAATTGACCACCCAAAAAGGACTGCAACAGCCAAGAGAAGGGGAGAAAAACCCTCTTGTACACATTGTGAGAAAGAGGGACATGATGAAGAAAGTTATTGGAAGTTGCACCCTAAGTTGAGACCTGAGAGGAATGACAAAAAGGGGAAGTAGAAGACCGATACCACCATGTAGTAGAACCAAGATTCTGAATCAGAGGAAGATGAAAAGGTCACAGCTACAGGATTTTCATGAGGTAGACCAATTGACCTGGGTCTAATTCCAGCAATGAAATGAAGCTTGCAGCCTTTGGGATCACAATAGGAGGACCCATAGACTTGGGTTTCGACTCAGGCGATGAAGCAAAAATTTCAACAGAAATAGTACCAAAGATGAAAAGTACCCTCACTGCGACAGGGTTCCAAGAACTTGTGGATATCAATCAAAGCATCCAAGCAGAGAATACTAAGCTAAGAAGACTCCTAAAGGAAGCAAAGGAATAAAAACAAAAGTTACTATGCCATTTGCAAGCTAAGGATGAGGCCTTGGAAAAATTGCGACATAACCAACCCGAGGTAAAAAGAAACCCTTCAATTTCATGTACTTTTCATGATGATAAATTTTCTTCTTTTTAAAAGCATACTACAGGGATCGAGTCCAAACTGCTGAAGAAGATGGGGTATCAAGGAAAGGGCCTTAGCATCAATGGCCAAGGCATCATAAACCCCATCGAAGTCGAGGAATTGCCACGTCATGTAGGACTCGAATACACCAGGAAGGAAGTGGGAGAAAGCTCCAAAATAGCCAGTAACCCACCAACAACTGATGATGAGAGAACCTCCTCACACCTCAGCGACAGTGAGGGCTTCATGGGCACCTCTCAGAGGCACATTGAGAGGAGGTGTTCCAAGACGATACATAAGGTATGGAGGAGGAAGAATCATCACAACCAAAATGAACCCCAGAAACCTGCATGTCAAACACGTCAGGAACAAAGAGAATCCATGTAGAGTCCAGTCCCCGAAGCTATTCCACAGGAAAATCCACCACAGGGGGATGACCCATTTACTTTATTAAGTAAAATATGGTTCTTTTAGGGTTCTTAGCATTATGGCCACATTTTTAAATCATGTGTTGTGAATAAATGAAAAAAGTGATGGTGTGTTTTCCATCGCTGTGAAATGCAACGATGATGTTTTGGACTTTCCTTATGAGTAGTTGAGGTATTGATTTCTTTTATGTAATCCTTGGCCAATAAGTGTGTGCTATAAACTCTTGGAAAGGAGGGGTTGTTGAGTCATGTGTGGTGTGCATGTTTGCAAATGATGTACCATTTTTGCGTGTAGGAGATTGAAAGTGTGTATTGAACGAACAAGTAGTGTGCTAGGTATGTTAATGCTTTTGGTGGTACAAAAGCTCCTTAGTGGGGAGGAATGATCCAGGTGGATCGAACAGGTCCAAGTACAAGTGGCTAAAGTTCAAAGGCTCAAAAATCAAAGTGTCAAAAATGTGGCAAACTCAATGTCAAGTTGAATATCTCATCTTTCTGATTCCAACGACGCAGACGACACTCAATTTTGAGTCCGTATGAAGAAGTTAGGAGCAGTCAAAGTTTGAGGGTTAACTTGGCGATGTGGCAGGTTAAAGAGGCAACAAATTTGCAGAAACTTGGCCACTGGATTCCGGCCAACTCCGGCCAGATTCCAAGTGAAATTGTGGGTCCCTTAATTTGACTCCTTCGGTCCAATTCTAGAAAATTTTAAAATGACTAGTTTGTTTTAAAGGATAAAAAACTATATATTAAAAAGGGCAGGGCAGGCCATGACCCCCACCCTACCCAATGGACATAAAAAATATATTCAAATAAGGGGGGGTCGGCAGCCATGACCCCGCTGCCCCCACACCCTATGGCAACACCATATATTAAATATGGGTGGGCGGGGGTTGTTAACCCCAACCCAATGGTTGGCGGAGTTGAGGAGCAGGCCGCCCAATGCAAGCCCGCAACCCCCCCCCAACGTACCACTTTATATTAAAATATATGGTGGTAGGTATTTTAAAAAAGAATGTCACGGTTTAATTCAACGGTCTCTGAGTTATTACGGAGGGGGCAGGGTTTGACCACCCAGCCCCCTCCCTCACATCTGGATCTGAAACCAACTCAACCAGCGGACTCCTTGAAGATTCCACCCACCCTTTTAATATATAAACCTGCATTTCATAAGTGCACCTAGGCAGGCCAGGAGTAGCATGGAGTACGAGACAGAGTGGAACCATGAGCGCTTTGCAAGAGGGGGGTGGAACAATGAACTGGGCCATTTTCCAGAGGGCCCAGGTTTTCACTTTGTTAGAATCAAGGAAATTTTATATGGATTTTGTACCTCTCGGTGTCATGAATCCAACGGCGCTATCCATTTCTTCATCAGAGGTCTCCAATTTTTTGGTACTTTCAACTATGGAGGTATAAGGGTGTAATTTTGCATTTATGCTTGTACTTTCATTTTTTTCCACTTAATGAAAGAGGGCCTCCCCACTGATTGAGTAAGACCTAAAGACGTAGTCCCTCCTGGACGAACTTCGATATCAATTACGTGTCTTCTTGCATGATTTTATGTGCTTCTCTCTTCTTATGTTTATGCCTTTTAAGTTTCATGGCTAAGATGCAATTTTACGTGTAATTCTTTAATACATGTCAAAGAAAAAGATTTTGGATCACCCCCCATTTTATGTCAGTCTTAATGTGCATGAAAAAATTCTCCATAATGCCATGTTGGATTCATGTGCATCACATAACCTTATGCCAAAGGCTGTTATGGAAAAACTCGGCCTTGAAATTACTAGATCCTACAAGGATTTGTATTCATTTGAGTATAGAAAAGTTAGATGTCTAGGTCTTATCAAAGATCTTTGTGTCACTTTAGCCCAGATACCAGCAAAAATTATAGTGATATATGTAGTAGTAGTTGACACCCTCCTAAGTATGGTATGTTTTTTTCATGCTCATGGGGAGCGAAATTACAAGGGACCCTTCAAATGAATATTACTTATGCCAAAATACCAGTGTATGGTCAACAAAGAAGACTATATAGGGAAACTTTAATGAAGTACATGGTGAGTAGTCAATAAAAACCACACAAATATCCTTTGTACTATGTCCATACTGACCTTGACTCCATTCTTTATAATGATGGAGACATTGACACGTAGGTTACCAATGCAGAAAATGATATTAATGAAAAACATGACAACCAAATACAAATTGTACAACAAGATCCTGAGAATGAACCTTTTTGGAATATGAGTTTTGATGGTTCTTGTAGCAAAACAGGCTTGGGAGTAGATATTTGAGTATAAAATGCAAGGAAAATCATGCAGAAGGTCACTCCTACAAACTTAATTTTTTGTGCACAAACAATATAGCAGAATATGAATCCCTACTCTTAGGATTACAATTGCTAAAAATATTAGGAGCTAAGAGGATTTCTATCCATGGTGATTTTGAACTAATCATAAAACAAATTAAAGGAAAATATTCTGCAAAACATCCTAGATTAAGAGCATACAGAAATGTTGTGCTTGATTTCTTAAGAACATTTGAATAATATGACCTGGCAGTTATTCCGAGAAATCAGAACATCCTAGAAAATGGCTTAGCCTTTTCAGCAAGCACATGTCAATTTCCTCACCCAAACATACAATACACAGTAGAGGTTAAACATCGTCCATCCGTGCCTGATAACATGAGATACTGGCAAGTATTCAGTAATGAAAAACAAAATGAAAGTTTCTTACAATGAAAAGATGATTTTGAAGATAGTGACATAGACTTAGATTGTGAAGAAGACAATCACACTGATGTACAAATTAGTGTAGATAAACAATATGTTAATGTTTCTAATGTAAATATTTCAGCAAATAAAACTATACATAAAATAGAAATACATAAAGACCCAGAAAAAGAAGAATTCGAAGTACTTCAACTCAAGGATAATATCCTACCTAGAGGGCTTGTCCCTTTAGAAGAACTGTTTAACTTTAATGAAATAGCCAAAAAACCAAAAAATAGAACCAACGGAGGCAAACATTGAAGAGTGTAACATAAGTAGTGAACAAAGACCCAAAATGATAAAATTGTCAAAATATATACCTATTGTTACAAAACAAAGGTATATAGCTCTGTTTAAGGAATTCATAGATGTATTTGGTTGGAGATATGAGGACCTGAAAGCTTATGATACTAGCATTATACAACACAAAATTCCAATCAAGGGGGATCAAAAACCTTTTAAACAAAAACTGCGTAAGATAAATCTTGTCTTAATGCCCTTGGTTGAAAAATAAATCAAGAAAATGTATGAGGCCAAAATCATAGTTCCACTTAGATATTTTAAATGGGTATCCAACATTATGCCTACAAGAAAGAAAACAGGTGAAATCGGAATTTGTATCGATTTTAGGAATTTGAAAAAAGTATCCCTTAAGGACAACTACCCCTTACCAAAAATGGACCACATATTGCAGAGGGTAGTAGGCTTCAGTAGGATCTCTTTGTTAGATGGATTTTCAAGATATAATCAAGTTTTGGTGCATCCTGATGATCAAGACAAAACAACCTTTACTACTCCTTGGCGGACTTTCATGTATGTGAAAATGCCCTTTGGATTAATGAATGTTGGTGCCACTTTTCAGAGAGCCATGGACATTGCTTTTGCAGACGAGATTGACCATTTCATTGTGATCTATCTTGATAATATTACTGTACATTCAAAAACTGATGAAGAACACTTGGCACATCTAAGAAGAGTTTTTGAGAAATGTAGAAATTTTTGAATTTCCCTAAATCCCAAGAAAACATTGTTTGGCCTTGAAGAAGGAAAGCTTCTTGGTCACATTATTTGTAAAGATGGAATTAGAATTGACCTAGTAGGATTGAAGGTATACTCAAAATCATTCATCCCAGGAACATCAAAGAACTTCAATATTTTATTGGTAAAATTAATTTTTTGAGGAGATTTATACCCAATCTTGCAGAACTTCTGAGAAATATAACCAACATGGTTAAAAGGGATTCAGAAATTAAGTGGAACATTGAAGCTAAACAATCTTTTGATCTAGTCAATCAAGCATTAACAAAAGCTCCAGTTCTAATCAACTTGGTTTTTACCAAAGACTTCATAATTTTTTCTTTTGCATATGAACATACTATTGATCTTGTATTATTGCAGAAAAATAGTGAAGGACATGAACAACCAATAGAATTATTTAGCAAAGCCTTGTGAGATGCATCTTTAAAGTACAACATCATGGGGAAACAGGCCTTTGCTCTGGTTAAAGCACTAAAGTATTTCAGAGTTTACATTTTGCATTCACATATTATTGCTTATGTGCCTAATGCATTAGTCAAAGACATTTTAACGCAAAATGGTCCTGATGGGAAGAGATGCAAATGGATAGATGTTATTCTGGAATATGATTTGGAAATCAGACCTACAAAATTGATCGAAGGACAAGGATTAGCCAAATTGATGGCTGAATCAAATTTTCATGCACTAGATATCAACATGATCTATTCATTGGATGATCAAGAGGAACTGGCAACTCCACTAATTTATGAAGCATTCCTAAATTCTCCCTGGTATGCAGATATCTTATATGTTTTGTTTAATTTGAATGCTCCTCCTAGTTTGTCCAAAACTAAAACAATATTTATAAAGTTGAAAGCTGTCAAATTTTGCATTCTAGAAAATGTCTTATACTGGAAAGATGTTGGAGGTGTTTTACTCAAATGATTACTAAAAGATGACGCAGATAAAGTTATGCAGGAATTCCATGAAGGTGACTAGGGTGGCCATATTTATTGGAAAACCACTGCCAATAAGATCCTTAGGGCTAGTTTCTACTGACCTACCCTTTTCCTTGATGTCCACAAGATGGTAATTGCCTGTCACAAATGCCAAATTTTTGAAGGAAAGAGAAAATTGTTTCCCTTGCCCTTAAATCCCATTTATGTGGAAATCCCTTTCCAACAATGGAGATTAGATTTCATTGGAGAAATTCATCCCCATCCTCTTCCCAGCATAAGTGGATTCTTACTGCCACATACTACTTTACCAGATGGATAGAAGCCACTCCTTCTAGAAATGCCATTGATTATGTCATTATTAAATTCATTGAAACCAATATCCTTTCTAGATTTGGTTGTCCTCAAAGACTTATCACTGATAATGTTGCAGCCTTCAAATCCAAGAAAATGGTTGATTTCTATCATAAGTACCACATACCTTTGGGACATTCAATAGCCTATTACCCTTAGTGTAATGGATTGGTTGAATCTGCAAACAAAATTTTAGTGAATATCATAAAAAATATCTTGGAGAACAACAAGAAATCATGGCATAACAAGTTGGTCAATGCACTTTGGGTTAACAGACTTACTACCAAAAAATCAATTGGCATGTTTCCATACCAATTGGTCTATGGAATGGATGCAATTTTTCCTTCCTCTTTAGGAGTTCCAGTCATGAAGATCATTCAAGAGATACAAGTTGAACTGAATGATGCACAGAGAAGTATTAATCAAACTATTCAATTACAACAATATAGAGAAAAGGTCTATAACAGGACTCAATTGATTCAAGCAAATATCAAGAAGATTTTTTATAAAAGAACAAAGGTTGATGATTTTAATCTAGGAGATAAATTTTTGAAATGGGATTCCAAAAGAGAAGACAAAAGTAAACATGGAAAATTTGATAACCTTTGGCAAGGGCCATACATTATTGATGCTTTCAAAGGAAACAATGCATATTTCCTTAAGGAGCTAGATAGAACAGAGATACCTGGAGGTCCTGTCAATGATAGGATGTTGAAGCATTACTTTTCTTAAGAATACAGTTTTATCTTTTCATCATTGTAAATACCATTGTTTTACAGTTTGTGATTTGGATAATTCGTTAACAGAGGTTGAAGCCCGTGGAGAAGGCCCTAAGCCTAGTTTGATGAGTTTTCATAAAACAAATCAGATGAAGACTCTACAGAAAATGGAGCACTCAAGGCTACATGTCTTATGTTCTTGACACTTCACTTGGAGAAGTGTCATCCCCAGCTGGCCGAACCACTGTTAGGGTCCTATAATTTATAGGATCTCAAGGTGATTGAGTATTTCATAGTTGCAATTCATATTGTACATGATAGTAAATGTTCAAATGATTTCCAAAAAATATGAAAAAATAAAAAGAAAAGAGGGTATATTAAAAAAAAGAGAGGGAATAGAAAAGAAAAGAAAGAAAAATCCCAAAAGAATAATACTGAAAGTGCTGCAAATCAAAATGCCATTGTTGATTAGAATATTTTGTTTAATTCATACAGTCTAAGCATGATTGAACAATTTTAAATTGTTGTTGGATAGGTTATAAAATAAAGATTTTCCAAACAGTTCAATCTTGGCAAATCAGCAACTAGGTAGAAATAAAATTGACTCAATAGTTTAATCTGAGTCAATGGAAGGAATAAGGGAAAGAGTAGGTTAGAATTTCATAAAAAGATATGGTTCTGCAAGCCTAAATGCACCCTACAAAAGAATGATGAAAAAATGTTAGATTATTGAAAGGATAGGTAGAATGAAAGAAACATTAATGTGGAGAGACATGAAATTTACTCTAAAGCATCATTTAAAGTATTTCATGTATTCTCATGTTAAAGAGAATTTTTTTTTTTTAAAATGAGTCTTTATCCTAAGCTTCGGGGATTAATTCAGTTTAAAGTTGCTTGACATATTTCATGTCATATCCTAAATTCCTAAAGTCCCTAACCTTACACTCCACCCGACATTTCATATAATTTGCCCGACCCCACCATTCACTCACACATCCCATCAGCATTAAACTCCTGCCGCCTTCCATTCCATCTCTGCCCCCACCATTACATCTGATGGTTCACATTCATTTCCGCCCTCCCCCCCTCCCCTCATTTTCCCTGAAGTTAATATTGGGGGGAGTGTGGCAGGGGTATGACATGGGCAGTTTCTGAAACTAGCCCATTTGCTACATGTCAGGTGCACATATGATTGCACCCCCCCATGCCATTTCACTTACCGTCCTTGACCCCCTCCGAAAAGCGGTTTCCACCATAATAAAACCATGTTGTTGACCATTAAACCTCTTCCATTCTCATTGCTCCACAACGCCACTCCTATCACGTCTGCCCAATCACCCCCACTCTCGCTTAAAGACTCATTAAACAATTAATTGTTCAATCTGTTACCCAACGGGCCTGCGCCATGTTATCAGAAACCTCGCCACCCTACAAAACTACCTTTCCCCACTTGTTTCAAAGGTTACTATGTTCTCAGTGTTTTATTGTAATAGGTGATCAAATTCAAGAGTTTAGCATATCTAAAGAGAGTGCGAAATATTCCAATCATCTGGAAATCAGCAGAAATTTCCCTTCTTCAATCCCCTTTTCTTCCAATTCCCCTTCTGATCAAGCAGAAATCCCTTCTATTTCTTCCCCTCTCTGTTTAGTCCATTTCTAATTTGTCCACTTGCATATATCAAAAACACAGTCAATTTTATTTCGAGAGATAATCATGCCTCCAAAAAAGGAGTGGGAGCCATTCAATCTAATGGTTCACCCTCCTGTGGACCTTGATCACATTGCCCTTACCGATAGGGATTTAAAAATTCATGAGACCATCTCAAAATTTGACCTCTTCGACATATACTGTTGGTTGGAGGATAAGCTCATCGATGATGCCAATGACATAGGACTGTGGGACACAAACCTGCCCTATTACATATTTCCAAAAACCCACAGTTGCCCCGAATTCATAATAAAGTGTCGTGCCTGTTATGATCTAAATCAGAGGATTGTTGTTGCCCCCACAGGAGAAATTATTTTCACCATTAGTGTCTAGTTTATTATGTATATGATGTCGGCTTCTATTATTAAATAAACCACACCTTTTTCCCATGAAACCCTCAGGTATTTGTATTAGAAGTTATATTTTTCCAGCAGATCCAAATCCCTTGAACTATTCATGGCTGCAAACACTCCCTTGCCTAAGAAGAATCCCCCATACCCATCTTGTACATTCCCTGATAGGACTCAACATATAGTCACTATTCTTTCTTACTTGCTAGGACACCATTTAGATCAATGGCTAGATGAAGCAATGATAGGCTTCCTCTCAATACTTTCATCAGACTCCAAGCCTTCCATTACGTTCAATTTTAGTCAATTCCTGGCAGATTCCATTCATGATCAGTTTGTCAAGTTTCACAGAGAGGAAGTTTTTAAATACACTTCATTAATTGTTTATATGTTTGTATATTTTTAGGCAAACAGGTTCCAGTTTACAATGAAAGGTGAATGAAGATTCCTAGCCTCAGTTTGTCATCTTCTGGAAAACAATGCTGATGAAAGATCAGAAATATTACACCAACAAATGATTCATTGAACTGTTTGTGCATCCAACTATGAGCATTCTCAACAACATAGTGGAACCAAGGATCAGTGAAGAGATTAGAAAGATCATGTAGATGTCAGATCAAGCCATAATTGGAGACTGGTACTTGTACCAAAACTATACATAGCTAAGAATATATGGGTGTAAGTTTCCCGCTTACAAGCTGCCAAAATTCCTCCCCATGAGGATCTTTTCCTTGGAGTACATTAGGCAGATGATCAATGAAGATGTACACTTTGTATTAGAAAAAATAAATCTCAGTTCAGGATCAAATCCCAAATTGGTCCTTTCATTTGCAATAGTAGAGCAGCATGAGAAGAGGCTAACAAGATGTTGAAGGAGATGAAATTTACACACAGTTTCACTTGGTCTTATGACCCATTGGGCATTATCACTAAGAAGAGGGTAGAAAACAAATCAACTCCCTACATTCACTCCCACAGGCCTGAAATTGAATTATTTATGAACCAGATGGAGTGGACAACAAACACCTTGTGGGAGGCTGAAGAGTAGGTAATTTCATCTTCAAGTATACAGACCCATACTCCACAAGAAAATCAGAATATAGAGGATAAGGAGGATAAAGGAAAAGAAACAGAGAAAGAGATAACAGGAAAAATACCAAGAGATGATCAGTCACCTTCAGTGACTGATAAATCAAGCAAAGAGTTTAATATGAAATATATGAAGAGACCGAGAATTTACATGGACATAGATCAAGGCAAGGAATCAGAGCAGCAGATGGTGATAAATATCAGAGACTATCCTGGTTCTTCTCCAGCAAGCATCCAACCTATATATTCTCCTCAACTTCAGCTACAATTCCAATTCAGCAGTAAAGCCTTCAAACACCTACTTCTATTGTTGTTACAGGAAAAAAGGAAGAAACAATATATGACACCTTCAGGGATATCAAGAGGAAAAATGAAATATTGAAGAACAATGCCTATGATCAATTTTGGACGCAAACCACCAGTTCACAAAGTAGGCTTTTATCAGCTTTTGATTCAGAGAAAGGAAAGAGGTGCATGGCTTTCTTAGAAGCCCAGATCTCACAACCAAAAACACCTGTTGATTTCAAGCAAACATCTTTTGAGTTTAATGTTAAGGACATCCACCCAATAGATCAGATGGAAATGCACAAAGAGACTAGAGAGATGATCTCATCCGCATTGACTAGCGTTTCTATGAGTCTGTCTAAATTGCAAGTATCACTGGCCAACATTCATTCCCACCTCAAGATGGAGAAGATATATTCTCTTGCAAAGGATACCAGAATTAAATCCTTAGAGGATTTAGTTATGAAGATCAGGTATGATCCTGCAAATATAGAGGCAGTAGAAGAGATCCTGAAGAATAAAAACGCAGACATAACAGCCTTAAGAAAGAAACTCAAAATTTCAGCTACAAAAGACCCTCTAGCAAAGGACATAGAAGAGAATGAAACACAAAAAATAGAGATGATGAAGTTGATAATGAAAAAGTCAGCACAGCTAAAGTAGATGGAAACAGAAATGGAGAAATTGATAAAGGAAATGGAAAAAGCAACACAGATGACCGTCATTCCATTAGAGTTTTTTCCTCTTGCAGTCATCCATTTAACTACATCAGCAACTACAGGTACATCAAGTGGTACAGAATAGCTGGCTAAAGCCATAGGGAGTATGTCTTTACAGATAGAAGAAATTAAAAGGCTACAAGCTCAGATTAAAGTCTTACAAGATCAAATAACAAGTGAATCATCCCATCTGACAAAAACACAGAGAAATAAAAGGTTGATGGAAGGTTTACAGAAGTCTCTTCAAGAATCTTCTATTGGCAGCATGGTCAGTAGAGTCAAGAAGATCATATGGACAAGTATCACTGAATCTATGAATGAAATATGGCATTTTATTCAAATCATATTTGAACATAAGGAATTAATTGAAAAGGTAAATGATGCAATAGCTAGTGCTACCAAGGAGCTTTGGGACATGCCTAAAACTGCAAATAACATCATTAGGTTTCTGAATTCGAAGAGTGGGTATGAATTGGGTGAAATTGGAGTCGAAGATAGAACAAAAACAATTTTAGAGGTCAAGAAGGTGCTCACTAAGAAAATTTTGGTCACACAGTTGGAGGAAAAGTGCCACAATTTAGAAATTGTTGTCAGTTGATTCTTTAACAAAATCGAGCCACTGACCAAAAGAGGGTTACCTTCACTATTTGTGATAAATGATAAGCTCATGGCCAGGGAGGACTATGTGAAAAAGCTCAAGGAAATTTCAAAGGATACAACCAAGCATGCAAACATAAAAAATACCATGACAGTAAAAGATTTTCGAGATGTTATAATTATTGATATATTTATTCAGCATGAAATCAAACACATTTTTTTGTTGAGGCCCACTTTCTTTAGATTCACAAAGACAAATGAAATATATCGAAAGGTGACTAGGATAAAGATTCCAGATGAGAAATAGTGGGAAAAGCTATGTTAATACCAAGAAGGTTGAAGGCCAGCAAATCTACCAGATCAGAACCACACCATATCAGCCAAATCATCCATCACATCACCAATTCAAATCATGCAGCAACGACCTTCTAAAAAATAGGGCTAGATGTCAAATTAATCTCACCATGTCCATTTCATTGTCACACTAGTCAAATTTTGTTTATTTTGTAATTAACAACAGAATACCTAGTAGATATGCCAATCAATTGTAGAATTTAGTTAAATACTTCATGCATTCAAAGTATCATGGGTTGGACCTTGGATTGTAAAACTTTTCTATTGGGGCATTGTAATTTCTTGAAGTTGGAGCATCATTAATAAAAGACCTTTTACAGGATACTTGAGCTTTGTTTATTTCGTGATGTTATTTCTTTTCTATGTCAACGTTTTGCATTGTTTTTCTCTCAGTGCATCATTTAAATCTTATTGTAAAACAGAAATCTGAAGATTAATATTTGTTGTCAGAGCGCCTTATTTCTGGCTGTGTTTACAATATAAATATTTTTTCTTCTAAAGTCTGGTTACGAAATTCTTAATTTCTTTTTAACCATTACTGATTTCACTATTTCTTCCATTTCAAAATTCATTTTGTTTTAAAATCCAGTAAGTGTAGTTAGCTTGCCTTGTGAATAATCTTGAAAATTTGATGCAATAACCCAACCTTTTATGACTCCATAGCCCAATGGAATTAATCTAAATACAACTACTAATCCAACCAAGCAATCAATTAAAAAAGCAATCTCTATTATCCTTATAAAACAAAGATAAATCAGAAAGAGAGATCCCTCTCTGAGTCCAAGAGGGCTAGATTCTAGGCTCCAAAGCAGTTTTGATGTTGTACTATATAATTATTCTTTCCAATCTTAAAATTATAGAATTATAACAAAAATTAAGAGAGATCAGGCAAAGAGGAAGCTCTGGTTAAACCAGAGGAAGTATGTTGAGACTATATTGCAAAGGTTTAATATGCAGGATAGTAAACCAGTGAAGGTTCCTATTCTGGTAGGTGTAAATCTATCTGTTGAACAGTGTCCTAAGACACAAGAAGAAGAGAAGGATATGTCCCATGTTCCATATGCAATTGCAGTGGGTAGCCTGATGTAAGAAATGGTATCTACTAGACCAGACATTGCACATATCGTGGGAGTATTGAGTAGGTTTATGTCAAAATCAGGGAAGGAGCATTAGACGACAGTGAAGCAGGTTTTCATATATTTGCATGGCACTAGTGATTATGGTTTGTGCTACTAGGGAAGACCAAGATTGGACAAATTTTTGGACATCCATGGTTTTGTTGATGCAGACTGGGCTGTAGATATGGACCAAAGCAGATCTACAAGTGGGTATGTGTTTAGCCTATTTGGAGGTGTAGTTAGTTGGATGAGTAAAAGACAGTTTGTAGTGGCTCTTTCAACTACAGAGGTAGAATACATGGAAGCCACTCATGTAAGCAAGGAAGCAGTTTGGTTGTAGAGATTGTGTTCAAGTATGGGATTGGTGCATCAAACTATAAGAATAGAGTGTGATAGCCAAAGTGCAATTTTCTTGGCTAAGAACCCTACTTATCATTCAAAGACAAAGCACATTGATGTGCAATATCACTTTGTGAGAGATATGGTTGAGGATAAAATGGTGTTACCGGTAAAGGTGGACACTTAGAAGAATGTTGCAGATGCATTGACAAAGTCTGTGAGCACTCAGAAGTTCTCTTGGTGTAGAGAAACAATGGGTGTTGCAGAGTTGGACTAATTACTAAGCTCTCCTATGGCCCCCTGCGGAAATAAAACAACAAGTGGGAGAATGTTGGGTATGGGTTATATTCTTTCCACGATTAGTCGCACACGTGGGGGGGTGATAGCCCCCCCTGTATGTTGCATCGGGCGCAATAGGGGGGTCATAGGGGAGGTGGTAGCCCCCTCCTATCGAGGTTTGGGGCAATGCCCCGAGAAAAAAAAAAATTGGACCCTACTTTTCGGGGGGTGGACCCGCCCATGGGTTTGTGCATGGGTTTGCACATGGTTTTGGGGCATGATGGTTTTCGACCCTTGGTATTTTGTAGATCCGGTCAAGTGTACTATGGTTATGATCTAATCCAGGGTTAATGGATTGGGGTTTATGAATGCTTATATATGTGTTGTAACACTAAAAGGAATATAATGAAAAATCAAGCCGATAGTCCTGATTTGGGATCCAGGGAAAAATCTCTGTGTATATCTGTTTTGTGTTTTATTCTCTCACTGTTGTTTATTTTCTGCTTTTAAGATTCGTTTGCAGATAATTTCTGTATAGGGTTAAAACCTACACAAATCATGCTATTGAGAGAGGAGATACTTCTCGTTTTAGTCTGGGACAAGCTTTTGAAGTAACTTAGAATCAACTCTAGACTCTTCGGCCTATTACTCGTTAGTTTACAAGAGCTATTGGTTTACTTCTGGCTGTTTCTATTCTTCCTCATAAGCCTATAAATAAATACACAACTCATAGTAGTGTATTAGTTTCTTCGGTGGAAGATTTGGTTATTTCCACCCTTGAAGAGTTAGTTGATTCTATGGAAATATCAAACCAGCGAGGGGAACTTCCACCTATTGAGAAGAATTTGGATAATGAAGGGGAGGATTTTCCTTTCTCTGGTGAATAATAGCCTGATTATAATGAATATTTAAATGGTGAGGAACAAGCCTCTTAAGAATCAGAAAGTAAGGAGGAAGAAGAAGGAGAGAACATGGTTGATCAAGACTTGGATTTGATGGCCCAAGGTCCACTTTCTTTTTCAGATAATCTTCACTGCATGCATAAACACCCAAAAAAGTTGCTTTCAATGTTTGATTTTGATAAGAAGAGTAAAGTTGAATACCATATTGATGACCTCTACATGAATTTATGAATGCTTGTAAGTACGTTTTAATGGCAGTGCCTGTATACTTTTTCCATACGAGTATATCGTGACACTGCTTGAGGGACATAATGAGCGAGTTAGCTTTGCAAATGTCATCTTTGGAAATTATTTCTTGGAAGTCGACCATGGGTGTTATCAAGCACAGCCATCACTCGTACCATCAAACAGATAGTTGGAGCTCCTTCCTTGCAGTCCAACTGGTGAAAATGAACTTTGTAACATAGATGTACATATTACTGGTACAGGAATAAGCCCAACAATTACTGATATGTGGACCTTATACTTCGATGGTTCTAAGACTCAAGACAGTTATGGAGCTAGTTGTATTCTTATTGACCCTCAAAATAAAAGGTACATTTTTTCATGTCGCTTGGAGTTCGAGTGCACAAATAATATTGTTGAATATGAAGCACTCATTTTGGATTTTATAAAGAAAGCCATATACCTCAAGGTAGAGGTACTTAAGTTAATTGGTGATTCATAGATTGTTACTTGACAGGTACACAACACCATTCATTTTGTTTCACCTACTTTGGAAAACTACCAACAGGAGGTATGGCGACTTATTTCATCTTTCAAATAATTTAATATTATTTATGTTCCTAAGATACATAATTTTGTTGCAGACATATTAGGCAATACAACTGCTAGAATTTCAGCATTAAAATATGTTTTTTCTATTAAAATTATTTATAATCCATATGTGCGTGATAATGTAACTACCTTTCACATATTTAATGATGACCAATAGATACTACACTTCATGGCCAATGCTGATATTTTTAAAGACACGATTATTGAATAATATGAGCACGAGAAGGCTTTGTAGGAGGAAATTCAAGCATCTAGTGGAAATATTATGCCCAAAGGTGTAGTATCTCTTGAGAAACTTTACGACCTGCAAAAATTATTCAGAGGTGAACACTAAAACTCAGAGCTCAACATTATTGCATGAACAAGTCAATTTGGTAACAAAAGAGGATCTGACGTATGTAAGCCTTGGTACGTGTTGTTCTCCTCAGGAAAAGAAATATTTTATCTTCCTCTTTAAAAAATATCAAGATGTATTTGCATGGAAGTATGATGATTTAAAAACATATGATACATGCCTCATCCAACATGTCATTCCTATTAAGGAAGGGGAAAAGTTATTCCAAAAAAAATTAAGAAAAATTCATCTGATGCTTGAGCCCCTGATTCAGAAGGAGTTAAGAAAATTGTTGGAAGCTCGAATATTTTTAAAGTTCTACATTCTACATGGGTTTCCAACCTGATTCTAGTGTACGGAAAGATACACCTATGTGTTGATATTCGTAACCTCAACTGGGCTTTGGAGTAAAATTACCCCTTTCCATCAATGGAGAAGATACTCCAGATGGTATCTGGGTCGGAAATGTTCCTGCTGCTAAATGGTTTCTCTAGATACAATCAAGTGCTAGTAGCAAAACCATATTGTCTAAAACCAGGTTCAAGACAAAGTGGGGAACTTTTGAATTTAAGCGCATGAGATTTGGACTTATCAATGTTGGAACTACCTTTCAAAGGGCCATGAGAATCACATTTTGGGGATTGATTAATCAAAGCATAGTCGTCTACTTGTATGACATAACTGTGTTCTCAAACAATATATTAGATCATGTGTGTCATCTAAAGCAGATTTTCAAGCGATGTCATAAGTATGGTATTTATTTGAATCCAAAACAGAGGATCTTTGGTGTGTCATAAGATACTCTCTTAGGACACATCATCACTAAGAGTGGAATCAAGGTTGATCCTGAAAGGGTTAAAACAATAACTCAAATCCCTTTTCCCATAAACAAGAAAGCAATGCAATCTTTTTTGGAAAAGATTAATTCCATACGCAAGTTCATCTATGATTATGCCTAGTTTGTTAAACCATTACAAGGGATTATAAAGAAAGATGTTATATACAAATGGGATAAAATGGAAAAGGATATGTTTTCCTAGATCAAATAATCCATCATTGATGCACCAGCGTTGTATAGTCCAAATTTTGGCAAAAATTTCTTGTTGTATACCTTCACTTCTGATTCATCTATCATGCTTGTATTAACACAAAAGGATAAAGAAAGAAATGAATGGCCTATATATTTCATGATTGTTGGTTTACGAGGGTTAGAACTAAATTATCCCACCATCGATAAGAAATCATACGCAGTTTACAAGGCGACTAAACATTTTAGGCCATACCTCTTGAAATCTCATATGATTATTTACGTGCCTCATCTAGCGGCTCGAACATTGTTTGTATAGCAAGAGTTGGGTGAAAGTAAGGTGAACTCAATGACATGATTACAAGAGTATGATCTTGAATTCAAACTCATTCATACCGTTAAAGGCCATGGTCTTTGTAGATCAACAGTGGAAGCGATGGATTCTCCAGAAGAAGACCTTCCAATATGGGAATAGGAAATTGAAATGTATAATATTGAGCAAGTTCCTCCAATAAGAGCAACCACGTCTTGTTATTCATATATATGTAAATATTTAGAGCACGATACTGTGCCTTCACATTTATCAAATAAACAAAAGAGGGTGACATGCCTCAAAGATTTAGCATACCAACTGGTCCATGGTGTTCTTTTTAGAAATAACCATAATAGTGTCTTGTTTAGATGCCTAGATCCGTCAGAATAAAAAAGGGTGATAAAGTATATGCATGAAGAACCAGCAGGTAGACACTTTTCAGGCCATACCACAACTAATAAGGTTATGAGGGCTAATTAATATTGGCCCACATTATTCAAGTATTCTCATGCCTATGCCCAAATGTGCCCAGTATGTCAAAAGTGTGTTGGGCGTGATCAAAAGTCAGTTGCCACATTGTTACCTATAGCAGTTATCGGCGGGATATTTCCTCATTCATAAAAGAAACACTAATACATTCTAACCATGATCGATTATTTCACTCGGTGGACAAAAATTGTTCCACTAGGCAAGTTAATGATTAGGAAGTCATCAAATTTCTCAGGCAGAACATCATAACTTTGGTTTGACATTCCTACATCACTTTTATTTGATAATGAAACTTGTTTTTCTTCGTTAAAGCTTTATGAGTTTGCATTAGAATACGGTATTGTTTTACATAATGTACCTGCCTATTATCCCCAGGGAAACATTTTTGCTGAGTCCACCAACAAGAACCTGATTCGTATTATCAAGAAAATTGTTTTCTCTAAGAAAAATAATTGGCACAAAGCTTTGACGAATGCACTATGTGTTGACCGTGTCACTCCTAAACCTTCTATGAAAACCTATCCATACTTTCTTGTATATGGAAAAGAGGTTATGCTTCCACCGAAAATATACCTACCCTCCTTGCAGCTTTCACAAGAATATCAAGGCAAACCTTGTCTCCTTGTAGGTGTTGTAGCTGCTACAACCACCCTCCAAAATTTTGTCTATGCTTTGATTTTGGATGCTTCCCTTCTGTCGACAAGAGCTTATATTTTACTATTGTCAAGTATTCATGATTTTATCAAGACTTATTCTTTTCATTTGTGCTTTTGTTTCCCTTTTTTCGTACTTATCTAATCTTTTTTTATTCACAAGCTAACCTTCTTACTTGACCTTATAGCAGTTTCAGGCTTGCCTCTAGAAACTGCACAATCCATGAGGGCAAGCCAGCCTTGATGATGGAAACTGTGCAACCCAGAATGGCAGCTCAACTTGAGCTTGGGAACTACGCATTCCTGGATGGCAACCCAACACTAAGATCAGAAACTGTACAAACCATTCCTTGAGCTCAGAAACGACATAATGCACTGAGCTAGGAAGTTGCCTAGTTCTCCAGAATTATGCAATCCTTCTTGGAAGTGTGCACAGAAATTTTCCTTAAAAATTAAAAAAAGAAGAAGTGAAAATAATCCCTATAAAATAGGGATTCATTATTAGTTTCCAGAAGGTGGCATAGTTTCTATTTTTGGAAATTTCCACCAAGTGTCACTTTTTCCTTGATTTGAGGCATGTGCGTCGTAAACCCTAATCCACTCAAATAGATTTAATTTATGCCTCTAGAGCTCATTTGTACATTCTATCTTGGATATCTAACATTCCCAAGGAGATCAAGGAGACTTCATTGGAGTTTGTGTCACTTTACTAGGTGATCAAGGGCTCAGTTTTATGCCCAAAAATCAAAGTTCTTAGAATGGCTCAAAACCTGAATGACTGCGTAGTGCTCTTTGTTCTGAATCTGGCGCACTTCGTTTCGCACAAAATGGACTCTGTATGCTCCCAGAAACGAGTTCTATTCGCTTTGCCAAACAGGCAAAAAAAAAAAGGGACAGACAAATGCCCAGTCAATAGTCTGTACTGCTGACGTGGCATGTTGACTGTGCAGGGTTGATTTTGGCATTTTCCTCTGGAGAAAGATGAAATTCCAAGTGGCAGCATGGTATTGGCTGTGAAATTCGGGTTATGTGGTGAATTTTTATTGGTTTGAAATATGTCCAATTGGGTGAGGACATGTGGTGTAGCCTAGGGACACCACATGCCCCCCCCCCCCCTCATGGTTGTATAGTGGATTAAAAAAATTTTGGTTAAGTCCGGGCAGAGGTGCTGAGGTTCGACCTCACGACCTCCCACTAGCCAACGCTACACATTACCATTCTGGCACACCAATAGTTCTTAACCTTATAAAAAACTCACATCTATTTAAGTTTTCAAATGTAATATGGTGGGGGGAGAGGGGGCTAGCCCCCGAATCATATGAACAAAGCACATAACCACCGGTGGAGCCAACGGATAAGCGCGAAAGTTTAATATTTAAACCGTGTTTAATTTAACACTAAACCTCCATTAATTGCACCTAATCCACAATTAATACAGGATTATCATAAGAGCAGAATTAGCGCTAAGAAATATTTAATTAGCGCTAAACACTGTTACTTAACTTAATGATGATTAAGTTGGTGGACCCCCAAATTCAGCGTAGACTACCAGTTTAGCTCCAGTTAGCTCAATTAGGGCCTCAAATAGTGGAGAAAATGTAAATGGTCATAAATTTCAGAGTTTTCGACCAATTTAGGTGCAAAAAGGGCTAGATGACCATTTGTGGGCATTCTAGACTCATTGGTGTAGGTTTCATGAGCAAAAGAACATTGTAAATAGGTCAATTTGCCAATTTTAGCATAATAAAGAGGCTCGAGCCATGGAAGCTGGACCAAGGAGATGTAGCTCGGGAGGGGTGAACTCCTTCATCAAATACATGTGTTGATGTGTTGTATGGTGATGTACTGTACTTTTATTTTATGTTGTTCAACCTTTATTTTATGTTAAATTGTTCATTAAATTAACATGAAAAACACTCATGAGACTTGATAATTTGAAAGAGAACTTGAAACCTTAAGCACACATAAGACATTTGTTTCAAATTCTGAAGAGGAATTATTTGAGCATGTTACTAACATCCTCCAATTCAGATCATTTTTGGTATCAGAGCTCTTGATATTTAGGTTTTGTTGTGTAAGAAGGGATCTAATTGTTTGCAAGTTTGTGTCATGCTTACAAGGTTAAAACTCAAAAGAGGAGAAGGGAAGCTAGTTGAGGGCCCTGCAGTTGGGTCAAGAGGAAGAAGGGAAAGGTTTCCAAAGTATTCAACACCAGCACATCCTCAAGTTGAAGTTGAGTCTTCAGTGAGCATGTCTAATGAAGGAGAACCTACCATGACAAAATATGAGAGAGCATTCAAGAAGGCATTCTTTGATATGACTGAGATGGTTAAAGTTCTCTATGAGGAGAGGAATTTAAGGATGCAAGGATAAAGTTCAAAGCCTCCAAGAGGAGAAGGTTCTCTGGGAGGAGGAGGCCATGGAGATGGTAAGAAGCCACCATCCACTCCACCATCATCCTCACCACCATCTACACCTTCCTCATCATCATCTTCCACCTTCAAAAGGAACTGTCAAATCACCCTTACTTAAACTTGATGTCAAATTTGAGCTATTGATGTATAATGGCGAAGTGAATGCATAGAAGATGGATAATGGGGTTTTTCAGTTGGAGGTTTATTGCAGAATTCATAACCTTCAAGAGGATGACATAAAGATTCAATTGGCTTCCTTGAGAATGGAGGGTTCAACACTTGTATGGTGGGAAGCAAGGACAAACTTAGATGAGCTTAAAAACCAAGGTAAGATCTCAATGTCTTGGTATAATTTTATTGCTTCCATTAAAATGAAATTTTACCCTCTAGCTTACATGAAAAAAGCCATTATGGACTGGCATAATTTTATACAATTGAAAGGGAAAAGTGTGCAAGATTACACTCATGAATTTAGGTGGAGAGCTCTTATTTTGGGTGTCAATTTGTATTCTAAGGAAACTTTGTTAAAGTATATTGGGGTTTTGCATAGTTACCTTAGACATACCATTCTCATGTTCAATCCTACAAACTTAGATGAGGTTTTCATTCAAGCCATACATCTAGCAGCAAGAGGGAAACATAGTGCAGATGAGAAAAGTGATAGTTTCCTTGAGTATGAAGGTAAAGTAAAGGGTAAGTTTAATGGAAGAGGAAAGAAAAATAATTCTATAAAAATATAGAAAGAGAAAATCATGTGTAAACATTGTTCAAAAAATGGCCATGATGAAGACCTTTGTTGGCAACTCCATCCAAAGGTGAAGCCAAACAAACTTAAAAACAAAGAGAAGGATAAAATTGTTGTAATCATTGAACATGACTTAAGTTTAGATTCAGGAGATAAAACCAAAATTACAGCAATGGGTTTGAAAGGTAAGAACATAGCAAGCACTAGTTCTTCAAGTTGTTCTAATGTAACTCAATATGAAGATACAAGAATTGAACTCTTTCATATTAGAGTCGTGTCAAAACATACCAAAATAGACACACTATTTGATAGGGTTCTCAAGCTAATTTTATTTCTGAAGACTTAGTGAAGAGGTTAAATCTTGAAACTGCTACACATCCAAGACCTTATCCTTTAGGGTGGATATGCAAGAATGAAAATTTGAAGGTAACAAGGAAGCACATCCTAAGGTTTGCAATTGATTCAAACTTTGTTGACGAAGTTGAACTTGATGTAGTGTCACTTGAGATTTCAGGTATTGTTTTGGGAAGTCCTTATCTTTATGATAGGAGGGGAGTATTTCATCGCCATGAGAATAAGTACCACTTGTTTAAGGATGGAATTGAGTACATAGTTAGAGTGCATAAGAAAAAGAGAAGTTTGTCTCTTATACATGCAGGAGAAATGAAGAGAATAGTGAATGCAAGTCCAAATTTGGCTTTGTTAATGTTCAAGCATAGTGATGTTTTGAATGAGACCTTTCAAAAAGATGCAACAAATGAACAAGATGATTTCATTGAGGTCATTTATTTTTGTAATAATATGTTTCGGGGCTCTAACATGTTTCCTTTGGAAAGAGGTAAACAAGATGAGAAAGATTTGCAGCGGACAACATCAGTGTTGAGTAGTGATGGAAACAAGATGTTGGTGCAAGAGAGTGCAAAGGTCAAAGAGAAAACACCAAAAAAATTTGACAAAGAAGGCATAGGTTCCACAAGTACTTGTTTTTGGTTTCAAAATGGTACATGGCAATGGAGAAAACACTTGGTCAAAATTCAACGCAAGTGCAAAGCAAGACAAGCTAAAAATCGCCATGTTGAGAGTGTTTAAGGTGATAAAGTTTTCGAGTTTCCTTTGATTGATGACCGAGGTGGAAACAAGTTTGTTTCTGCAATGAAAACTTGTTGTTCTGCAAATTCTGGGAAATTGTAGCATGACGGTGTCTACAACAACAAGACAGGGTCTCTAGAATCAAGGAAAATGATTAGGTTTTATGAAAAGCTCAGATTGTTGAAATTGGGAAAATTCCAGTGGATTGAGACTGGAAGGATGAGGGAATTGAACCATCATCCATATGTTTAGTAATGAAAGAGATTTTGGGTCCAAAAGTTTCTATTCGAGAGGAATGATCAGGGGCTCAATTTTATGCTCAAAAATCAAAGTTCTCAGAATGGCTCGAAACTTGAAGGACCGCGTAGTGCTCGTCGTTTTGAATCCGGCGCACTTCATTTCACACAAACTGGACTTTGTATGCTCCTGGAAATGAGTTTTGTTCGCTTTGATAAACAGATAAAATTTTAAAAAAAAAAAGGACAAAAAGATGCCCAGTCAGCAGTCCATACTACTGATGTAGCATGCCATGCAGGGTTGATTTTGGCATTTTTCTTCGTCGAATGATGAACTGCCAAGTGGCAGCATGGTATTGGTTGAGAAATTCAGGTTATGTGGTGAATTTTTATTGGTTTGAAATATGTCCAATTGGGTGAGGACACGTGGTGCAGTCTAGGGCCGCCACGTGCCCACCCCCCCCACCATGGCTATATAGTGGATCAAAAAAAAATTTGGTTGCATCCGGGCGGAGGTGCTGGGGTTCGACCGTGCGACCTCCCACAAGCCAACGCCACACCTTACTGTTCTGCCACACCAATGGTTCTTTACCTTATAACGAACCCACATGTATTTAGGTTTTCAAATTTAATATGGCGAGGGGAGAGGGGGCTAGTCCCCGAATCATATGACCAAAGCACATAACCACCAACAGAGCCAACGGATAAGCGTGGAAGTTTAATATTTAAACCATGTTTAATTTAACACTAAACCTCCATTAATTGTGCTTAATCCAGAGTTAATACAGGATTAGCATAATAGCAGAATTAGTGTTAAGCAACACTTAATTAGCACTAAAAACTGTTACTTAACTTAATGATGGTTAAGTTGGCAAACCCCCAAATTCGGCAGAGATTGCCAAATTAGCTCCAATTAGCTAAATTAGGGCCTTAAATAGTGGAGAAAATGTAAATGGTCATAACGTTTTGATTTTTCGACCAATTCAGGTGCAGAAAGAGGCTAGATGACCATTTTTTGGCATTCTGGACTCATTGGTGCAGGTTTTAGGAGAAAAAGAGCATTGTAAATAAGACAATTTGTCAATTTTAGCATAATAAAGAGGCCCAAGCCATGAAAGCTAGACTAAGGAGATGTAGCTCAGGAGGGGTGAACTCCTTCATCAAATACCTGTGTTGATGTGTTGTATGGTGATGTACTGCACTTTTATTTGTTGTTTTTCAGCCTTTTTTTTACATTAAAATTTTCATTAAATTAACATGAAAAACACTCATGAGACTTGATAATTTGAAAGAGAACTTGAACCCTTAAGCACACATAAGAAATTTGTTTCAAATTCTGAAAGAGGAATTAGCTTAGCATTACTAACATCCTCCAATTCAGATCACTAGGTGAGTTTTGTTGTTATCGTCTTTTGCCGCTTTTTTTTTTTTTTCCCGCTTCTGTGAGTATTGTTTTCCTTGTTTATCTTAATGGTTGTTTTCATTTTAACTTATATTAGTTTGTAGAAGTGTTTCTTCAATTTGTCGTACACCTTTCATAAGTGTCACATTAATTTTCTTGTTTTTTCACACCGAAGATAGTTTTTTAGGCAACTCTTCTCGCATGTTTGATTTTCCTTTTGTTTGTTGATTCTTTGCACTTTATTCACACTTATCTATCCATACTTAGTCATATTTGCACTTTATTCACACTTATCTACCCATACTTAGTCATATTTGCACTTTAACTTGCGTTATCACTTAGATATGCTTATTTCCCACACCCTCACGGGGAAAATCTGCACTTCACTTGGCCATGCATTGCCTTGCCAAGTTGGGCATTGCGCAAGTCCAAGGCTCAAGATAAAATCTTTCCCTCTAAGACTGTGCATTGCGCAGTTCCTAGGATTAGTCCTGCCACCTTTGCCACTGAGACTGCACAATGTGCAGTCTCTCCCTCTCACTGCCTAGGTTGAACTGCACATTGCGCAATCTCAAGCCTCAAGTTGTATCACTCGCTGCTGAGACTGTGCAATGTACAATTCCCTCGGCTAGTCTCCCTCCCTTGACCATGAAAAATGTGCAACCTCTCTCATCAATTCATTGTTTTGTTGTCTGATCTTACTTTAAAAGTGGATTTGCAAAAGCTAATTAATTCTTGCCATGAGTTCCTTTTCCCTCTTGCAAGTATCACAATTGTTGAACACTTCTCTCAAGCAGTGATTGTTACCATGGCACCCAAGAGAGCTGCTTCAAAAGACACCACAGAAAGCAGTACTAGGGAAGCAGTTGAGAGTACACCAGTAAACTTGCTAGTGTATTTAGATACCCAATTGTTTATGGAAAAGGAATCAGATCTTACATGGAAAAAGGTGAACGAAGTTTTTTCAGCAAATAGCTTCAAAGCATATCTAGAGGATCGACAGGTATATGTCAGTGTGCAACGGTCGGGATTACACATGATTGCATGCAAATATCTAACCTTCCCATGTGTAGATATTATCAGTTGGATTTTTTCACATATTGATGTGAACACTATGACTTTGAGCAATGCCAGTGGACATATGCTTGCTAATTTTCTGGCAGCAAATTCTCATCTTATGTACCATTTTCCCAAGCCAGTTGCACTCATGGATTCATACTTCTATGCCACCAACAACTATATGAGCACGAAGGACATTGTTAAAGGTTGGGTGAAATAGCTATCAACGTTTCAACATACACCCACCAACACATACAAGACAAATTCTCTTGGGAGGGCCTATCAACTCTTAATTATCCTAGCATGCAGAATCTACGGTCAGCAGAGCACTGAGACCTTTCCTGAAGGGTGGGAAATATAATT
The DNA here is from genome assembly GCA_034641835.2 of Pinus albicaulis. NCBI lineage: Eukaryota > Viridiplantae > Streptophyta > Pinopsida > Pinales > Pinaceae > Pinus > Pinus albicaulis. The sequence goes on along the minus strand of JAXQQM020079860.1, from coordinate 55,773 downwards.
GAACCAGGTTGTGAACAAGGGGAAGTCGTTCAACTAGTCAGATTTTTTGGCTCAACAGTTAAGAATCCATGTAACAAACACCTGGAATCCTCCCAAGGGCAGACAAGAAATATTCTACATGTCTGCATATTTATTGGATTCAATATGTGCGCACAATGCATTCCCTAGCATAGATTGGACTTGGACACCTCGAGACCCTATCGTGTATATATACTACAGACTGCTCTCATATTTCAACCATCGAGGAGTAATGAAGAAGCTAATTAACCACTTCCTCATGTTGTTGTACAAGATTATCTTTGAGGAAGAATCAAATTGCATGTCACGTAGGGCAATGGAAGCAATAGCAGAGATAACAGATTGGTTTGACTCATCAGATGGCACCTTCCTTAGAGTGTTTGACGATCATAAGTCATCGCATCTTTTTCCAAAGTATGCCACCAATAAGCTTGTCATGCAAGAAGTTTCATATCATCTATCCACATGGTTGTCAGTAGCACTTGAAGAATAAAACATCTTGGCCAACTCTTCCTATGAAAATTGGATTGTGTGAGATCAAGAACCTGAAAGTCGCGGCTATCGAAGGAAAGGAGATAGAGAATTTTTCATTCGGTACTCAATACTTTAATCCATACAATCCTTGTGGTATTTGCAAAGACCGTTGTGCAAGAATCCACTTCCAGTGGCTCAACGTGACATTTCACTGGCTGGAGGAGGATCCATGGAAGAATTGTTATAATTCCTCCAAATACTGTAAACCAATCAGTTTTGCAAGAAATTCATAGGTGACTCCATAGAAGGAAGATACTCTAGAAGCAGTGCCAGCAGAAGGGAGACTGCACACCAACTATCGACTGAACCAGAGACTCCAAAGGATGTCTTCCTCAATCCCTCAAGCTGACGACTTCTCTCTTTGTTAGAGAGGGGAGTCCAGAGGTGCCCCACCTCACCCCCAAGTGCGCACATAGTGATTCACCCCCTTTTAGGGAGTCCAAGATCCATTGTACCAACATGGCACTGTCCAAAAATATTTAATCAAGTATCCCTTTGTTTCTGCTTCAAGATGGTATCTTCCTAAGCTATTACAGGGCTCCAGAGTAGCTACCTCAACCCACAACCTCCAGGGGACCCAAGCTGTGACCGGGCTCTAGAGATTTCATCCTAACCCATAGCCTCCAGGGACCCCAAGCTGTTATAGGGCTCCATAGACTAGCACTCAACCCACAACCTCTAGGGACAAAGAAATGACTCCCTTCTCTTCTCTTCAGCACTGCCTGCTGAAAGCTTCTACTGGAGGCTGACTCCAATTCCCTTCTCAGTTTGCCTCCTAGAACAAGGTCTCTTCTCCCTGTTGCCAGGAGTTTGAAGGTTTCCTTCTTTTTCAAATGCCCTCCCTTATTGTTCGAGCCCCTCCTTCGAATGATCTCACTGATTCTAATGCCCCCCCTTCGATTCCCATCCTCCTTTTTCTTGTTGGTCTGCATTTCTATCTACCTCAATTACTGCTGTGTCCTTGCTAATTGCAACCTTCATAAATTCCTACCCTCTTACTTGCTGTGCTCCCTCAAGCAAGCATGTGCCTAAGTACTTTTCTCAGCTCATTTAATTGCGGGAACTAGTTCATTAACTTCTTGCAACAACCAGCCTTCAATGGATTTCCTCAAACTCACGCTTCTTCTTTGCACAAGAAGTTATCACATCCCAAGCAACAATTTCCCTTCCCCAGCTCTAGAATTTGTGTCCCCTGACTCAATCCCCCTTTTTTTCATTTATTTCCAACATTGCAAAATATTCACATCAAATTTATAATGTGGCTCATACGAGATCCTTGGGTAGGGCTATCACATAATATACCTTTGACTTTATCAACCAAACCTTTTACGAGTCTTGGTTCACTAGGTTGGATTTCCAAATTCTACTTTAAACTGATAACAAAAAGAGAAATGTTGTTCAACATTACAACAAACTATAACTTGTCTTTTTATTTAATTGAATTTTCAGCCTTGATTTTTGTTGTTGCATGTTTTGTTGAGATGGCTTGACAAGCTGGCTAAGAGATTTCGGCTCTTGATTACTTTTACCATATCTTCTTTAGTCATATACCTTTTTTTCTTGAAATAAAAACCTCTTTGGGATAAAGAACAAATAATTTTTAGATGTAAAATTAACTTCTCCAAGGAGCCCTTTTCTTCATTTGTTGTTGATAGAAGAATATTATTAGAAGATCAAAGATGTTCCTGCATAAAGTGAAATCAAGCCTACTTGTCAGTGTATCAAAATTTCATAAACAAATGTTTACAAATCATCTTTGTAAACAATATGTTAATGATACAGTGCTCGTGGAAATGTTTATTTCAAGTAGTTATGAGCATTGTAAAAACAAGAATCAATGTAACAAAAGACTTAGGACTTTGTAAGGAAATGTGGATGAAAAATGACAACATGGGCCTTTTCTTGCCTTGTCCCCATTCCAACTATGAATCAATTGGAATCCACCTGCCATAGTAAATGGATGTTCCATCGCTGGTCTAATACAATATGCAACCAAAGCTAACTAGAAGAAAGTCTAACACAATATGCAACTAAGATGCTAAGAAGAAATTTGTTGATACAATATGTAACTTAGCCCTAAAAGTTGGCTTCAAGCATTCAACTAGGCTAATATGTCACAATCCAACCTAAAGATAGCCTTACAAATGATAAATCATAACAAAAATGGCATTAATACTCCACACTTGTCAGAGCAAGGGCTCTCCAACATGACAACATCCTCCAAAAATGGACACCTACATAAAGTGACAAAGTGGGTCCAAGAGTGCTCCTCACTCTAAGGGAAATCATTAAAATGCATGGATACATCTCCAAGTAACATCTCCTCTAGCAAGACGTCATAATCAAGAAGGCTCACATGTTATAAGTCCTTTGTTGATTTCAGGGTTATGGAAATTTTATTGTGAGTGTTCCATGCAATTTCAAATCAAGATTCATGATTCAATAAGTAGTTTGTTATGGTCATTTTATTTTATTTTTCATATGATAAATACGTGATTTTTTTAATATAAATCTCTTACTGCAAAGTAATTTTTTATTCAAACCTTTATTGATAAAGGATTAATTTATTATGAAAACAACACTTTTAAAGGGCAAAATTTTAACTAACCCAGAAGTATAAAGATCCAAAAATGAAAAAAAAAATATATATATTTGATAGGTAAAGAGGAATCCAAATTTCAACCCTAATATTTTAACCATGATATTTCTTAGCTAAAGTATAAAAATAAAAAATAAAATAAAGATCCAAAAAAATTGAAAAAAAAAATTAATAAGCAAAAAAACATCGAAATTCCAATTGTGGTGGAGATTTTGGGTTACATTGTCACAAAACATTCACTTATACAAGCACTGTGCCAAAAACGTTATTTGGAGGAGGACAAAAATGTGACTAGTGCATTAGTCATTTTTGCAATCTTACATGTCAAAATTTTGACTCATTGGTATCATAGCCCTAATTTTACGCGGTAATTTCGTATGTACATGTCAAAGTTTTAGTGCATTAGTCATTTTTGCAATCTTACATGTCAAAATTTTGACTCATTGGTATCATAGCCCCAATTTTACGCGGTAATTTCGTATGTACATGTCAAAGTTTTACTCAATGACTCAATAGTATCATAGCCCCGATTTTACGCGGTAATTTCGTATGTACATTGTGATGAGACATTCACTTATAAAACAAGAATAGTTGCAGGCAGCAAGTCCCTGCCACTAGAGACGGAAAGGTTGCTTTCACTAGTATTTGATTGTTTTAGGTTTGATACGAGGTACAATTAACACAGCAATGATGCAACGGTTACCCTTCACAGCAGTCAAGGAGGAGCAACTTTGTGTTATCCGCGACTATGATCTCTTATCGGCTCACTGGTGACCAGTTGGCATGGGCTATGCTGAGACCAAGGTGTAACTGCTCCTGCAACGAGGAGCCCTCCCTCATCGTGATCTAGAACAACGTATTCTTCATAAAAAGGCTCGCCCTTTGTCAGAAGTCTCATGCTGATCTTTTCAATGCTTCCAAATAACTGTCTATATGGTTGACACATGATGAGGACGCAGATACTTAGAAAGCAAGTGTACTGTAATATCCCGTTTTCCATAATATTGCCAAGCTGCTCAATGAGAATGCTGTGTAAGGAGATAGGGCTCAAAAGCTCTGATACCACTATAATATTCCTATTTAAGGAAATTTATAAAACACAGCAAATGGTATAGTAATGGAATGTCTCCTTCAGATAATATTCAACAGCACATAAAATAACAGAAATGGCCTATGCAACAGATTCACGTTAATAGAGAAATCACTTAGACATTTTATAATGCCGGGAAATTATAAGAAAATACAATACATGCGCAGGTGATAGCACCCGAAACTTGCCCACGGCAAAACAAAGGTATTCAAGAAATAACAGAGGAACGACGGTGCACCGTTCTGCGTTCAAGCGGCTGGAATGTACTGCCGTATAGCTGCTGTCGTGTTGCGGCTGAAACAGACTCTCCGAGGTGTTATCTCAATCCTGTCTAATGCCCTCAATAGATATGGGCTGTCTCTGCTACAACCTCCAGACCCGAACCTCCAAAATGACAACGACCCGAAACTCTCGCGAATGAGCTGCGGCCTTCTCACTCAGACTGTGCCGCTACTCCTGACACCGCTCTGCAACCAATCCAAACCCGATCCTCCTATAAGACAATGATAGAACTACCTCACCCGATCAGGCACTCGAAGTCCCCTGGCGCTGAGGTTGAGATCTCCACTTGGAGACACTCGGCGCACTAAACAGTGCTGCAGACTGGCTAAACAGCTGGCGTGCTCAAGTCTTAGTGACTAATTACAATTTCATAAAATTCATGAACAGTCAAAAATGAGGAAGCTGTCTCCCTTTTGTATGCAGCCTTCCTCTCAAACACTGGACTCCCTCCTTTCCCGTGCAGCTGAGATCCTCCTTTCCCGCGCAGCCCTTCTCGGCCCCCACGCTGCCAACTCAACCCGCGTACTTTCCTTCGCGTGCACGGGTAAGTCCATGACCCACTTAATGATATTTACATTTAACTATGGGCGGCAAAATTGGCCCGAACTAATATTCCAATTAGCTTATTGCTAATTAGGAATATTACATGTAGAGATGCTGGTCTCCATAATCGTTGTGGAAGTTCTGGCTATATAGAACAAATATTGGCAGTTCCACGATCTGAACTCAAGTTTCTGGATTTAATGAATCAATCCAACATGGCAGCTCAAGATCAAAGCGGAGTAGCCAAGCCCAGTTATGACCAGCATATAATGATAGGCTATCAACTAGTACCTTCTGGCAATGACTTTCTAGTAGTGACACCTGGAATGATCAGGAAAATTGTGTTTCCATGGGGCTAAATGGCCATGAATCAATTTATACCGAACTTGCTAATCCATGATACCAGGGAGAATGAAAATTTGTGAAAGTTAGTAATGTTTTAAACAAAATATTTTTTTTGTACGTTTGCTAATGTATTAAATACTATATCTTTTATTGATTTGAAAGATGAAAGTTGTGTGTTTCTATGGATGGTGAGGAAAACAACTGTCCAGTTCTTCTGACATGCGGAACACGCAGCTGTGCGTCTAGAATAGTTCGTTGGGCTAAGTGAGTTTGGCTGGGGCTCAGATGAAATATCGAGGACCTGTGATGGGCGAATTTCGATGCGGAAGGTATTGCGTGGTCATAGTGGTCTTCCATTTGTTTTTCTTGCAGTAACCCAACCTTTTCACTCTTTAATTGACCAGGTTCCATCCGCATCGCTAACTGATGGCTCTGGCGTTCTAACTCTAAGTGCTCAATGGAGAAGGAACGAAAGCAGGCGTAAATAACTGGAAATAAAATACGCTGAAAGTATTTACCGGAGGATTTATGACGAGATCTCTAAAGGATATTTAACAGAAAAAGGGGTTCCACTTCCCCCACCCACCTGCAACAAACAAAGCCCTGCATTAACTATAATCCAAAAGGGAAGTCAGTTTGTATATGAGATAGAATGTGCTGAGAGTTACCCAACGCGGCCGCAACTGAAAGCACCATTGTCGATGACTATGGGGCATTCATTTGAAATGACGCCATAATCCGTCTGCCGAGGTGGTCTTGTTCTAAACGGCATGCTTATGACTATGCTCTGCTCTGCCCGACAACGTAGACAATGTCGACCTTGAGGCCTATATGAACAAAGCTTTTTGGAATTTTGAGAGTTATATAGCAAAATTCTGTTCTAACAAACTTTTGTGAGAATGACAGGAAAGCGAACTGTCAATATATCAAACCTGAACTATGATGTTCAGAACAATCGATTATTTATAGCATGCAAATACATGAGATCGTTGGCTCGGGTGTGGCTTGTTTTTACTTCGGAAGTGGTCATCAATGAGGATTTGCCCAAAATTCTGAGATGCCCAGAGCGTCCTGTTATTTTTGAGTTGAATTCACACAACACTTGCAGTGACGTGTTCCTCTCTCCTTCGGCTGTCATGGACAGAGCCTATAGGAATGGGGTGAGTTTTCATGTTATCCAAGTTGTGACTGATCAGAAAATGGTGAGATTGTAATATTTTGGGTTCTGATTTTCCCAATTCATGCTGGCTTAATATTGTTATTACAATATAAAAACTGCTGCCAATGATTTTGTACATTTTCTTTTTATTTGGGCGTTTCCATTTTTAACACAGAATCCACTGGCAGTTTGTTTTAAATATATATGTATCAGGGCAAACTGGATCGAATTTGCTCGCCTTTTTATTAGCATTGCATATTCCTAAGGGGTTAGATAATGGATTTAAAAACTGCTGGTAATGATTTTTTGCATCTTTTTTTTATTTGGGCGTTTCCATTTTTAACACACAGGATTCATTGTTTTATATATATATATATATATATATATATATATATATATATATATATATATATATATATATATATATATTCTGTATAACTGATAGAATTTGCTCGCCTTTTTATTAGCATTGCACATTCCCAAGGCATTAGTTAATGGATTTAAATTGTAGAGCAGGTTTGCTAAATGAAATATAATACCCTACAGTGATCCTAATATTCGATGACACTTCATTACCGGCTGCAATGCATGAAAAGCTTCATTAACTGTTGCAGTGGTGCAGTAAGGCAGAGGAAGTTTGTAGTCAGTTGAGAGGAAATTCAATAAATTTGTTGAGCTGCTTTGTAAATCCAACTGTGAAGCAAGTTGAGCATGCATCTTGAAAATTCAAGATAGTGCCCAGATGTCTGTTCTATGCTATTGATTCAAGTATGCTATTGATTCAAGCAATGTTGCAGATTTACGAAGTTGTGGTCGAATATGGGGTCGAATAAATCATTAAAGCGAGAGTACGAGAGGGCGCACAAATAAACTAGTGCGATTGTTTATGCTGCCAAACATTAAAATTTTGGATAGCATAGTATACCCATGCCTTCGCACAAGCTTCTCCGGTAAAAGAAGCAGTGAATGGTAAGATTACTCCTAATTGTTAAACTTGGCAACGATTAGTTCTGTCATTTGTTAACATTCCACTGTTATGACTGCCAGTGATAATTATAATCTCTCCATTCATAGATCTGCATATCATTCATAGATTTGCATATCGAATTATTATTTTTCTTTTATTTTCTTTTTGATTGCCATAGAAATTCCAGCCATATTTCTTAAACTGTACTCAAGATAAGAAAGAAAAGCTCAAGGAAAGAGTAAAAAGTCTGCATAGTAGAACTATAGAAATTACCAGTAAATTACCACTTTGAAACGATTAAACTTGGTAAATATTCGTAAATTGCAGAGACAACTAGTTGATGCTCCTGAGGAAAATGGTGCTCTGCAAAGCGGTGGAAGCGGTGGTCTGCAGATTCGTAAATTGCAGACAGCTCCAAAACTAGCTGATGCTCCTGACGAAAGTGGTGCTCTGCAGGGCAGTGGTCTGCAGGTATTGAAGACTTATTTCCTTATTTCTTATCCTGACGAAAGTTGTGGTTTGCAGGTATGGACGACTTACCAGCGACATAGACAGGTGCAGAGTTCTGTGGTTAACATGCACAGTTACTGACGCCGCGTGGCTAATATGCAGAGAACCACGCAGAGTGTTGGTTAGTAAGTAAGATATATTGGTTCATACGAGCCCCAATATGATTTAGCGATTAGAACCTACTCTATCGCTAACATTTGCAAACACCATTTTGAACCTACTCTATCGCTAACTGAAAATACTGTGAAAAAATTTGTATCAATAGACATTTAACCTATGTTTTAATAGGTCTTGCCTCGATATGAAGCCAAATAAGACCTCCAACTTGCGTAACGGTCAAGAAAATAATTTGGTAAAGCTTTATTGATAGACTAATAAATTATAAATGAAAACTTAAGTTATACTGACTTGATTTTTGTTGATTTTTGTTGGTTTTTGTGCAAGGACTAATGCACATCCTCAAATCAGGATCGATTACAATAGTCCCTGCCATGCCGCAGGCGGCAGGGACTAATAAAGAACGTGCTATTCACTTATAAAGCAAAGAACGTGCTGGTGAGCTGGACAGCCACTTGCCCAAGGTCGGTATTATTTGTTTATTGACATTTCGTCGGTATCTGCTTTATGTCTTCGAAGTGATTAAACTCATGTCACCCTCTTGTCCTTCATAACGTGTGTGTCCTAAGGAGATCTTGTCTTTTACTAATCGGACTATGCGCATAAATTATTCGGCCACAGCCTATGCGCATTAACAAAGTGAAAAGGTACTGAAACAAACTGGTCAACTAGGGATGAAGGATTCGGCTGTCCGTGTGTATCTGAGCACTCACTCAGCGTTAAGGATTTAATAAGGATATATATCTCTGCAAACCATTCCCATTTACATCCTTCTCAAGAATTTAAGTGGTCTCCGCAGAGCTCAAACTACTAACTGATCTTCCCCGTCTCAATTTGTATCGATCTCATCGACCATCCAAAGCCTTCCGATTTCTGTTTTTATTTTTCTTTTCGCTATGGCTGCATCCACCTCCACTGATGCCAACGACAATAAATGCCACGATGTTTTTATCAATCATCGTGGACCCGATGTTAAAAAGAACTTCGCCAGTCATCTCTACCGTCGGCTTATTTTACAGGGAGTGCGAGTCTTTCTCGATTACCAGGAACTTGAGGAGGGGAAAAACTTTGATCTTCAAATAAAAGGAGCTATTGAATCTGCATATTTGCATATCGCAATATTTTCTCCTGGATATGCAGATTCAAAATGGTGTTTGGATGAACTACAACTCATGTTTGAGTCCAGGTGTCCCATCATTCCGGTGTTTTATCGGGTCAAGCCTGCCGATCTTCGGTGGACGCGTGAGCAGGACAAAGGACTCTATGCTCAAGCCTTACAGAAGAAAGCACTTGACGGTCAACCGCGTTACGCCTCCACTACTGTCGAAGGGTGGAGAAAAGCTCTTTCCAGAGCTGCAGATATCAGTGGGTTCGAGCTGCAGGCGTTTAACGAGTGAGAACTCGAACTCCTGCTTTCGTTTATGTTCGATACAGGATATAATATGTATATGCTACTTAATGTACAGTTCTATTTATTTCCTATCTTATGGTTTTGTATATTATCTTTTCTGAATATGTAGCGATGAGGGGGAGCTGCTGGATAAAGTTGTTGAATGTGTGTTGAAAAAGCTGAAAAAGCCACAGTTGGATGTGGCCAAATACCCCACTGGATTGGATGAGAAAGTACGAGATTTTGAAACGAAGTTATCATCGCACCAACAAAGCGGAAGAGCTCATGTCGTCGGCATCGCCGGCCTGGGTGGAATCGGAAAGACTACATTGGCTACAGAACTCTTCAATAGGAGGAGTCCAAATTATAGTAAATGCTACTTTTTATTCGATGTCAGAGAAAATGCGAAACACTCTTTACATTCCTTGCAGGAAAAACTTCTTAAGGGCTTGACTCTTTTGGATCAAAGTATAGACAGCGTTCATGAAGGTAAAGTGATGATTAAGAAGTCTCTCTCAAATTCCAAAGTCTTAATAGTATTAGATGATGTAGATCAGGCGGATCAGGTGGATGCACTTTTGCCTGTGGATGTCCTACATCCTAATAGCTTTATTTTGATTACATCCCGTGACAAGAATGTACTCATAAGGTCAGGAGTAAAAGAGTCCTCAATTTATGAGTTAAGTGGCCTTGATGCACACCACTCGAGAGAGCTCTTCTGCTCCTATGCTTTCTCCCAGCCCTATCCACTTTCAGGGTTTGAATTTTTAGTGGATCAATTTTTAAAGGCTGCCAATGGATTGCCTTTATCCTTAAAAGTTTTTGGGGGACTTGTTTATGGAAACAACAGCAGGTCTTACTGGGAAGACCAGTTAGATAGATTTCAAGAAACACTTCCTGATGAGATACAAAAGCGCCTACAAATTAGTTATGATGCACTTGGTGGAGATGAAAAACAGATATTTTTGGACATCGCCTGCTTCTTCATCGGAGAAAGGAGAGATACTGCCATAACAATATGGGAGGGATCACGCTGGAGAGGTTCCCGAGCCCTGTTTCAAAGTCTACAGAATAAGTGTCTAGTGGAGCTCGACACCGAAAATAAGATACTCATGCACGATCACCTTAGAGATCTGGGAAGAGATCTTGCTAACAAGCCAGGATTGCCGCGTCGTCTTTGGCGTGGGATAGAGAGGATCGATGATTTCATGGAGCAATCATCTGTAAGTAGTCATCATCCAATTTTCAATGGATTAACAAATTATATGTACAGATTTTAATATTTCATCTTTTTTAAAATCTGCGTGCCTACAGGAAATAACCTACGTGCGAGGAATTAGATATTTTTGTAAGAAATATGAAGACGATGATAACGCTGACTATGCAGCATTTTCATCCTATAAAATAAAGAAGTTGCAACTTCTTGATATTGCATCCCTTCCTTCCCACTACATAACAAGGGAATTCCAACCTTATGAGCCTGAAATTATGCTGGAACGCATTGTGAGAGGGGTGCTATCCCCAAATCTCATATGGCTCCGCTGGTACGAGTGTCATCTCTCTTCCCTGCATTCTTGGATTCCGATGAAGAATTTGTTGGTTTTAGAAGTGCAGGGGAGGGAATTGAAAACATTGTGGCAAACCGACAGGCAGGTAAATAAAAAACTGTTGACATTGAGTCTTGTAAATATGAGAACCATCCATATGATCTTTACGAAGTGTAACACTTCCAATATATATATTGCAGGCACCCTTACAGTTACGGGAGTTACGGATTTTCGCTCCCCTATCGAATATTCCAAAGTCCATAGGGCAGCTGCATCTCCTGGAACAGATTGTGGTTCATTTTCCACCATTTTATAACGGTCATTTTGAAGAACTGCCAGAAGAATTTGGTCACCTGCGGTTGTTGAAGACGTTGGTGCTAAAAGGCTGCATAAAAATGAGGTCTCTGCCAGAATCCTTCGGTAATCTAACAAATCTGGAACACATCGACCTGTCAGACTGCAAGGATTTGGAGAGGCTTCCAAAATCCTTCGGGTATTTAATAAAGCTTAAATATCTTGATTTAAGCAACTGCCATGCTTTAACCATCTCCGGCGAAAATCTTGGAAACATTACCACGCTTGAATACTTTGGAATCACCGGTTGTGACCAAATTGAAGTATTGCCTGCCCAAGTTGCACACCAACGGTCTCTGCAAAGTTTAAAACTGGATGCCAGAAACTTGCCTACTGATATTGGAGAATTAAACGCTTTGGAAGAGCTTGTATTACAAAGCCCTTTACTGGAAACGCTGCCGCCTTCGATTGGTGACTTACGAAATCTGAAGCATTTGGAGCTGCTGAGTTGCCATAAATTGAAATGTTTACCGGATTCCATTAGACTGCTGGATCAATTGACGATGTTGACAGTCAGGGACTGTTCGTTGCTGAAGCAGCTTGATGTATCTGGATGTGTGAAGCTGAAGAGAATCCGGGGGTTGGCGCAGATGAGAAAGCTTCTAACACTAAATGCTAGTCACTGCTCTCAGTTAGAACAAATGCAAGGGTTCGAACATTTGAGGTCATTGAAGGAGCTTGATGTATCTGGATGTGTGAAGCTCAAGAGCATACGGGTGTCCCGAAAAATGACAAAGCTTCTGACTCTAAATGCTAGTGACTGCTATGAGTTAGAAGAGCTACTAGGGGTTAAACATTTAAGGTCGTTGAAGGAGCTTTATGTATCTCGATGTTCCAGCCTGAAGAGCATACAGTTGGCGCAGATGACAAAGCTTCTAACACTAAATGCTTGTAACTGCTCTGAGTTAAAAGAGCTGCAAGGTGTTCAACATTTGAGGTCGTTGGAGACGCTTGATGTATCTGGATGTGTGCAACTGAAGAGCATACCGGGTATGGAGCAGTTGACACAACTTCGAACACTATATGTTCATCATTGTTATGAGTTAGAAGAGCTGCCAAGTGTTGAACATTTGAGGTTCTTAGAGGAGCTTGATGCATCTGAATGTGTGAAGCTGAAGAAAATACAGGGCTTGAAGCAGAAGGGGCAGCTTCAAACATTAATGGTTAACGGCTGCTCTGAGTTAGAACAGCTTGATGTATCTGGATGTGCGAAGCTGAAAAACATACGAGGCTTGGAGCAGCTAACACAGCTTCGATCACTATATGTTAATCACTGTTTTGGGTTAGAAGAGTTGCAAGATGTTCAACATTTGAAGTCCTTGGAGGAGCTCGATGTGTCTGGATGTGTGAAGTTGAAGAGCGTACGGGGCTCAGCCCAGATGACAAAGCTTCATACACTAAATGCTAGGGATTGCTCTGAGTTAGAAGAACTTTCAGGTTTTGAACATTGCAGGTCGTTGAAGCAGCTTCATGTATCTCGATGTTCCAGCCTGAAGAGCATACAGTTGGCGCAGATGACAAAGCTTCTAACACTAAATGCTTGTAACTGCTCTGAGTTAGAAGAGTTGCAAGGGGTTCAACATTTGAGGTCGTTGGAGACGCTTGATGTATCTGGATGTGTGCAACTGAAGAGCATACCGGGTATGGAGCAGTTGACACAACTTCGAACACTATATGTTCATCATTGTTATGAGTTAGAAGAGCTGCCAAGTGTTGAACATTTGAGGTTCTTAGAGGAGCTTGATGCATCTGAATGTGTGAAGCTGAAGAAAATACAGGGCTTGAAGCAGAGGGGACAGCTTCAAACATTAATGGTTAACGGCTGCTCTGAGTTAGAACAGCTTGATGTATCTGGATGTGTGAAGCTGAAGAAAATACAGGGCTTGAAGCAGAGGGGGAAGCTTCAAACATTAATGGTTAACGGCTGCTCTGAGTTAGAACAGCTTGATGTATCTGGATGTGTGAAGCTGAAAAACATACGAGGCTTGGAGCAGCTAACACAGCTTCGATCACTATATGTTAATCACTGTTCTGGGTTAGAAGAGTTGCAAGATGTTCAACATTTGAAGTACTTGGAGGAGCTCGATGTGTCTGGATGTGTGCAGTTGAAGAGCGTACGGGGCTTAGCCCAGATGACAAAGCTTCATACACTAAATGCTAGGGATTGCTCTGAGTTAGAAGAACTTTCAGGTTTTGAACATTTCAGGTCGTTGAAGGAGCTTCATGTATCTCGATGTTCCAGCCTGAAGAGCATACAGTTGGCGCAGATGACAAAGCTTCTAACACTAAATGCTAGTGATTGCTCAAAGTTAGAAGAGCTGCAAGGGTTCGAGCATTTGAGGTTGTTGAAGGAGCTTGATGTATCTGGATGTGTGAAGCTGAAAAACATACGAGGCTTGGAGCAGCTAACACAGTTTCGATCACTATATGTTAATCACTGTTCTGGGTTAGAAGAGTTGCAAGATGTTCAACATTTGAAGTCCTTGGAGGAGCTCGATGTGTCTGGATGTGTGAAGTTGAAGAGCGTACGGGGCTCAGCCCAGATGACAAAGCTTCATACACTAAATGCTAGGGATTGCTCTGAGTTAGAAGAACTTTCAGGTTTTGAAAATTTGAGTTCGTTGCAGAAGCTTGATATATCTAGAATGAAACTGAAGAGGATACTGGGTTTGGAGCAGATGACAGAGCTTCTAGCACTAAATGCTCGTGATTGCTCCAAGTTGGAAGAGCTGCCCGGGGTTGAACATGTGAAGTTGTTGGTGAAGCTTGATCTATCTAGATGTGTGAAACTGAAGAGCATAAAGGGCTTGGAGCAGTTGACAGAGCTTCGAACACTATATGTTAATCATTGTTCTGAGCTAGAAGAATTGCAGAGTGTTGAACACTTGAGATCCTTGGAGGAGCTTGATGCATCTGGATGTGTGAGGCTGAAGACCATACGGACCTCAGCGCAGATGACAAAGCTTCATACACTAATTGCTAGTGATTGCTCCGAGTTAGAAGAACTTTTAGGTGTTGAAAATTTGAGGTCGTTGCAGAATCTTGTTGTATCTAGATGTGCGAAGCTGAAAAGTATACGGGGCTCAACACAGCTTCATATACTAAATGCTAGCAATTGCTTTGAGTTAGAGGAACTTCTAGGTATTGAAAATTTGAGGTGGTTGCAGAAGGTTGACGTATCTAGATGTGTCAAGCTGAAGAGCATACCAGGGTTGGCGCAGATGACAAGGCTTCTCATACTAAACGCTAGTGAGTGCTTTAACTTAGAAGAGCTGCCAGGGATTGAACATTTGAGCTCGTTGGAGAGGCTTGATGTATCTAGATGTGTAAAACTGAAGAGCATTCCGGGCTTGGAGAAGCTGATGAAGCTTAGAAAACTATACGTTTCTGACTGTTCTGAGTTACAAGAATTGCCGAGTGTTCAAAATTTGCAGTGGTTGCAGGAATTTTCTGTATCTAGATGTGTGAAGCTGAAGAGCATACAGGGCTTGAAGCAGAAGGAGCAGCTTAAAACGCTAATGCTTTATGGTTGTTCTGCGTTAGAAGAACTTGATGTATCTGAATGTGTGAAGCTAAAGAGCATACGGGGCTTGGAGCAGCTGACACAGCTTCGAACACTATATGTTCATCACTGTTATGAGTTAGAAGAACTACCAAGTGTAGAATATTTGAGGTGCTTGGAAGAGTTTGATGCATCTCAATGTATGAAGCTGAAGAACATACGGGGTTTGGAACAGCTGAGAAACCTTAGAAAATTACTTTGGCCGTTTTCAATTAACAAATTTACAACTTTGAAGAGCGTATGAGGCTTGGAGCAGCTCACACAATTTCGAACACTAAAGGTTTCGTGACTGTTGTGAGGCTGACGAGCATGGAGGGCTTGAAAGAGATGACAAAGCTTGAAATAATAGATGTTAGTGATAATCTGAGTTAGAAGCGCTGCATACTAATGTAAGTGATTTGCTCTGAGTTAGTATGCAAGTGATTGCTCTGAGTTAGAAGTGTTGCCAGGTGTCCAATATAGTAGGTCGTTGGAGAAGCTTAATGTAAAGGATACATTTGAGGTCGTCGCAGGAGCTTGATCTATCTGGATGTGTGAAGCTGAAGAGTATACAGGGCTTGGAGCAGTTGACAGCACTTGAAATACAAGATGTTAAGTTTTGCTTGGAGTTAGAAGCGCTGCCACGTGTCGAACATTTGATTTGGTCAATCAGGATTTCTACCTATGGATGCTGCAAACTACAGTTGGGTGGGGAGTAATGGAGCAGTTGAAACAATAATACATAATGGATAACGAGATTTCTGCGTGTGGATGCCACAAACTACAGCGAGATTTTCTGCTCGTTCCTCTCTTTTTGCTGTTATGGGAAAATCTTGGTATTAAAGAAGTTTCTGGAAGCTTCCTCTGCGAGTTGTGCTCACTGAAGGCCCTCGATCTCAGTGACACTGGTATAACGTCTCTGCCCCCTTGTATCGGAAATCTGAAACATCTTTGCCTTCCTCCAACTAAAATGCACGGGCATCTGTAGAGTCCCTGAAACCATTGACGACCTGAAGGAGGTTCAATTCTTGGACGTTAGTTTCTGTGAGCAGTTGCGGTGCCTTCCGTAGAGGGTAAGTGATCTCAAATATCTCAGGGCCCTCGACATAAGGGGACTCAAAGAGTTGAGCCATCTTCCGCGTGGAATATCGGGATTGCTTTCACTGGAAAGATTGAGGATGCAGGGGAGCATTACATTGGATTTCGATGAGGATGCAAATGTGGAAAGAAAGTATGCTTGTTCAAAGGACTTGCAATGTTTGCGCCCGTCATGGAAGGTCGGAAAATATGATCTTGTTGTTTTCTTTCATTTTGTGTTCATGTTCGAACTTCTGAATTTACCGTCTTAACCATCTCAAGTTTCAACTTTTTAAACTTTGGGTTCCTTCTCCAGGTATATAAATTCTAAACCTTCAGAAAATATGATCTTGTTTTCATTCATTTTGCCGCTTGAGATATTAATCTCACTGTCCATTAGGTTCAGTTCAGTTAAATTCTTAGTTTTACTTCAGTTTATTTTAGTCATTTATTGCTGATGTTTCCGATGTATTCTTATTTATTTATTCGTAATATTGTGAAGAGCAATTCTCTGCTCCAATTGGATTTCAATGTTTCAATTCTTGTGATAGTATCGAAGCCAGCTTGGATAAGCCTCCTAAAGAGCAGCAAGAGCAGCAACAAAGCCACGAAGGAGCAGAAGAGAGAAACAATGGATTGGCGCGACTGTGAGTTGATTGGTGCTAGAATACACGCTATACCCGCCCCATTTTCACGCCTCCATAGATTTTGAAATAGGCGAGACTATCCAAGTCGGGACCGCACCAGTCTACAGCGCAAAAATTACGCTTCTGCGTGCTGAGATGTTTCGAAAGTTGATTTTCAAAAAAAAAAGTATGAAGCAGGGATTTATATAAAGTTTGTCAAAATCGATTTTGAAACATCGTATTAAAAGAGCTTTATATAAAGGATTTAAAAAAAAATCGTTTCAAGTTCGTGAAAGCCGTTTGTGAAGTCATTTACACTTCATGTGATAAAAAAAAGTCAAAGCCCTTTCATTTTAAGTGGTATCGACTTAAAAAGGTGAACGCTTTTTTTTATATAAAAAAAATCTTAAATTTTTTTAAAGGATGTTTTATAAAGAGTATTGGGTGAAGGTGAAGTTTTTTTAAAAAAAGGGAAGGTTTTTAAGGATTTTTTTTTAAATCTTTAAAAGAGATTTAAATTTTTAGAGAAGATTTACAAAAGGCGCATTTGAAGAAATAATGGCCTCTTCAAGTTCTTTACCACAGACACCAAATCTGATTGGCAAAAATTATGAATTCTGGAATTTGAGAATGAAGACTTTTTTACAAGCACAAGATTGTTGGGACACGCTTCTGATTGCTTATGTTGAGCCGACTCAAGAAGCATGGGTAGGCATGACCAATAATCAGAGAAATGCAGTTATTGAACTCAGAAAGAAGGAGCACAGAGCCAAACACTGGATACAAAATTCAGTCAATGATTCTATTTTTGACAAAATAACTGGTGCAACAATAACAAAAGAATGTTGGGATATTTTGCAAGCTGCGTATCAAGGAAATGATACAGTAAAGACCGTTAAACTGCAAACATTGAGAGCTCAGTTTTAAACTCTAAAGACGGCTGACACTGAGAATGTGGATCAGTTCATGACAAGAGTCATGGGAATAGTGAATCAAATCAAACTCATTGGGGAAACCATTACAGACCAGAAAGTTGTTGAAAAAGTTCTTCGAAGTCTACCAAAGAAATATGACATGATTGTCACAGCGATTTTGGAATCCAAATATTTTAAAACTTTCTCAGTAGAACAATTGACTGGATCACTTTTGGCACATGAAACAAGACTCAATCTGACAGAAGATTCCACAGAACAAGCCTTCAAAGCACACCTCTCATTTGATAGAGGTAGAGGCAGAGTATACAGAGGCGGCAACAAGCGAGGCAGAGGTCGTGGCAATGGAAGATTTGATCATCATCATGCAACAGAGCAGTGGAGACCTCCACAAAACCGAAATCAGAGAGGAAGGTCATGGAACAGATTGACTGTTCAATGTTACTACCGTAAGAAGTTTGGCCACTACGAACACGACTGTAGAAAGAAACAGTCAGATCAGCACAGAGGCTATATCAATCTTTCCAACAGTGAAGGAAAATCCTCAAAGACCATGTTTCTTCCATGCCATCTCTCAGAAGACAAGCAGAGTGAAGATCTTTGGTTGCTCGACAGTGGATGCAGCAATCACATGATAGGCAACAAGCAACTTCTTTCTTCTCTGGATGCTTCCATAACATCAGAGATAACGCTTGGAGATCGTACAAGTATTGAAGCTGAAGGAAAAGGTACTGTTCCTATTCTTACTAATCAAAACCAAAACAAATACATCCCTGATGTTTATTATGTTCCTCAACTCAAACATAACCTCCTTAGTGTAGGACAGTTAATGGAACATGGCTATGATGTATTGTTTCAAAAGAACACCTGCTATATATATGACAAAGATCCTCATAAAAGGTTGATAGCAAAAGTTGAAAAGACCAAGAGTAGGATGTTTCCATTGACCCTTAGAAGCCAAAATACCAACCAATCTTTAGTCCACAATATATCAAGGATAGATGAAACTCATCTATGGCATTCTAGGTATGGTCACATTCCAGTCAAGAGTCTCAGTCTGCTTCAAAAGAAATCTATAGTCATTGGTCTACCTACTATCAGTGAAAAAGTCTGTAATTGTGAAGTTTGTGTCTTGTCCAAGCATAAAAGAGATAGTTTTCCCTCAGGAATCTCAAAGGCGAAAGAGCCTTTGGCACTTGTCCATACCGACATCTATGGTCCAATGCAGACATTGTCCATTGGTGGTAGTTTCTACTTTTTGACTTTTATTGATGACTTTAGCAGGAAAATATGGGTGTATTTTTTAAAAAGCAAATTAGATACCTTCTCTAGATTTTTGGAGTTCAAGGCAGAAGCAGAAAAACAGAGTGGAAAACTCTTGAAAGTACTCAGATCAGACAGAGGAGGAGAATACACTTCAAATGAATTCAAAACATTTTGTCGACAGCAAGGTATCCTAATGCAGTACACAACCAGATACACTCCACAACAAAATGGAGTAGCAGAAAGAAAGAATCAGTCGATCATGAACATGGCGAGATGCATGCTACGGGAGAAGAAGTTGACAAATAACTATTGGGCTGAAGTAGTGTCGACAGCAGTATACGTTCTTAACAGATCTCCAACATCCAACTTACAAGATAAAATACCTCAAGAGGCATGGGATGGAAACAAGGTAAATGTGTCACACTTCAGAATTTTTGGATCAGTAGCTTTTTCTCATGTTCCTGGAAAACTCAGAAAAAAGCTTGATGACAGAAGTGAGAAATGCATATTTGTAGGTTATAGTGAGCAGTCGAAAGCCTACAGACTTTATAACCCCATTTCCAAAAAGTTCATTATAAGCAGAGATGTGAAATTTTTCGAAAATAAATCTTGGTTTGACCATGTAGATGAAACTTCAAATCAGCGTTTTTATCTACCACAGCCTCCAAGATTGCAGGTTCAAGAACAGCCAGAATATTCTGAAAATGGAACATCATCTAGCACTGATTCAGCCAGTGATCAAACATCTTCAGAAGACAGACAGAAAACTAGAAGTATCAGAGAGATATATGAACAGGAGCATGAATCTGAACAACAGAATATGTTTGCATTCATTTCAACTCAGCGGACTTATTTTGAAGAAGCAGTCAAAGAAAAGCATTGGGTCGAAGCAATGAACCAAAAAATTGTTGCCATAGAGAAAAATCAGATTTGGGAATTAGCTGATCTCCTAAGAGACAAAACAAAAATTGGTGTAAAATGGGTATATAAGACCAAGCTAAATGAAAAAGGGAAAGTTGAGAAACATAAGGCAAGGCTACTTGCCAAAGGATTCTCACAATAGTTTGGTGTTGACTATGGTGAAACATTTGCTCCATTAGCAAGGTTAGACACTGTTAGAACCATTTTGTCTACAGCAGCTCAACACAAATGGAAAGTCTATCAGCTTGATGTAAAATCTGTCTTCCTAAATGGCGTATTACAGGAAGAAGTTTATGTAGAGCAACCTCCTGGTTTTGAAGTAAAAGGACAAGAGCATAAAGTATATAGATTGAAGAAAGCTTTATATGGTTTGAAACAAGCTCCAAGAGCTTGGTACAGTTGCATCGACACCTATCTCATCAAAAGCGGTTTTTCCAGAAGCAACCATGAACCCACTTTGTATACCAAATCTCATAAAGGTAAAATTCTTATTGTATGCTTTTATGTAGATGATCTTCTTTATAAGGAAATATGATGTTAAAAGATTTCAAAGCAGCAATGCAAACAGAGTTTGATATGACAGATCTAGGAGTCATGAAATATTTCCTAAGAATTGAAATTCACCAATCTAATAATGGCATTTTTGTTGATCAACAAAAATATGCCACTGATATCATTCAAAAGTTTAGAATGACCAATTGCAAATCAGCTGATACACCAATTGCTCAAGGTACCAAACTTAGCAAAGAAGATGTAGCACCATCTGTTGATCCCACATTGTATAAAAGCCTAGTTGGTAGTTTGTTGTATCTAACTGCAACTAGATCAGATATTATGTTTGCAGCAAGTTTTGTCTCCAGGTTTATGCAGTCACCAAAGCTTACTCATTGGCAGGTTGCAAAAATGATCTTAAGGTATATTGTAGGGACCATAGACTATGGTTTGTCTTATAGACATTCTAAAAATCGTTCACTTTCAGGTTATACAGATAGTGATTATGCAGGCAGTTAGATGATTGCAAAAATACCTCGGAGTATGTTTTTCATCTTGGAACAAATCTGATTTCATGGGCATCCAAGAAACAATCAATCGTTTCAATATCTTCTACAGAGGCAGAATATGTAGCAGCAAATTCCGCAGCTTGTCAAGCAGTGTGGTTGAGAAGATTATTGAAAGACATTTCAGATATTCAAAAGGAGCCAACTCCAATTTACTGTGATAACAATTCAGCAATTTCTTTATCAAAATCATGTTTTTCACAAAAAGAGCAAGCACTTGACACACGTTTTCATTTCATTCGTGAACTTGTCAATGATGGGGACATCACACTTTCTTTTTGTGGTTCCAAAGATCAACTTGCAGATATTTTCACAAAGCCATTGGGAAAGAATGTATTTGAATTTCAAAGAGAGAAACTAGGCATTGTTAGTGCCTCCACTTGTAACAGTTGAGATTAGGAGGGGATGTTGAGATATTAATCTCATTGTCCGTTAGGTTCAGTTCAGTTAAATTCTTGTCTGCTAGGTGTCATAGGCAATTTAGTTTTACTTCAATTTGCTTCAGTTTACTTCAGTCATTTATTGCTGATGTTTCCAATGTATTCCTATTTATTTATTCGTAATATTGTGAAGAGCAATTCTCTACTCTTCAGTGTTTCAATTCTTGTCATTGCCTTAATGCCCGAGCTTCTGTATTAATTGTCTCAACCATCTCAACATTTTTAACTTTGGGTGCCCTCCCCTACTGACTCATTCCCACATAAATGACTCGTTTTATATACACAACAAGGCAATTAGATGAATGGGAGTCAACACACCCATTGTTGCAACTATAGAAAATAGCTTGCAATCTGACAAAGACCTCTTCTTTGATGCTGGTGTGGATGATTTTTAAACCGTAACAGGTTTTGTGTGGACGATATTCAAACACAGGTATGGTAAATATGGTATGCATTTTGTGGTTTGTCTTCATGTCTCAGTTTCTTAATTAATCATCTCAACCATCTCAAATTAATTTTTTTCTTTGGTTTTTCCATTGTGACTGGTCTTACCACGAAAATGACTTCTTTTATATTATATGCAATAAGGCAACTAAGATCAATGCGACTCAAGATACCTTTTGTTTCACTTGCAGGAAATACCTTAAAAATTAAAATCAGACAAAGACCTCTTCTTATAGACTGGTGTGGATGATTTTCAAATAAAGGTCTGTAATTACCTGCCCATCATGTTCTTCAAACATAATTTTCCTTTAGTTGGTGTGCATTCCAGTGTATTTATTTACTTTTTATGAAAATATGTTGGATATTTGTTTCGTATGCATTCCAGTTATGTCTGGTATCTATATTTTGGCATGCTCAATATGCTTTTGTGGGTTGTGCTTGTTTCGAAAGAGTTTCAAGGCTTCATTGGATTACACTCGTGGTCTTTATGATAAAAAAAACAGTGCAGACTGCAAGTTGCCTACTAGGCTTCTGATTGCTATTGTGATCGTCATTATTGCATTGTTTCGATGAGAAATATAGTTTTAGGGTTTCTAGGTATTTGTAATAGAGACTTCTTCCTTAGTAACACTGAACTTGTTTCCATCTTGGTGAAGGCAGGCTAGAGTTGGAAGTAAAGATGCAAAAAGTTGTGAAAAGTGCATTAACTGATTTAAAGCAAGCCATCAATTTTTCCATCTCGGGGAAGGCAGGCTAGAGTTGGAAATAAAGATGCAAAAAGGTGGTGAAATGTGCATTAACTGATTTAAAGCAAGTCATCATTTTTTCAACCTGTAGAAATTACAATTTTTGAATATGGCGAGGAGTACAATTCCTCTCAACCACCCATGCTAGACCCATTTGACCTTCTGTGCAGGACTCTGCCACAGGTAAGCTAACAAAGTTAGAAAATTAAAATATGCAAAGAATAATTGAAATATTATCATTGTTTATGTAGTAAGTCAAATTCAATGTCTGTATTGCATTGGGAAAATGTGAGATTCAAATTGATTGATTCAAATTAAGATTGCTCTTCAAAATCATTCACAATGCTTTTGTCTAACGATATGCGTTTTGGTGGATGCGTCAGCGATTTTTGATAAAATGTTAGTACTTTCAGGAATTCCTTCTCAAGATCAGGTAAAACAGGTTTTAGCTATACTCGTTGGCAATGTGCTGGGATCAAGAACAAGACCACAAGAAAGCTTTTAGTATTTTAGTGAACCACTACATTTTGCTGAAAGTGTGTACACTTTTTGGGAACTTCTGCAGTGCTTTCAGTAATTTAGTGAACCACTACATTTTTCTGAAAGTGTGTCCACTTTTTGGGAACTTTTGCAGTGTATAGGATTAGTCAAATAATGTAATCATATTCACTTTAGGTATTAGTGTATATGGTATGGTTTTTTTTTCTCATTTTTGAAAAAAACACAAGCGGACTTCCTGGGAAATAACAGTGCAATGTTTTAGCTATCTCTCCTATAACGGGGCATGCAATCACTTTGTTCACTGATTTTGCATTACTTATACTATGACTATAAATTTAGCTGTTATTTGTTATTATATGACATTAGACAATTACTTTTTGTGATATTTTCAAATTAATTTTTTTTAATTGGTAGAAATAATTGAAATATGGTTGCAGAACAATGACTATTGAATTATAAATAAGGAAAAATGGAAAATACTGAAAAATAAAGTAAGTCAGATAAAATTGAAATAAAAAACCAAGAAAAAAATTATAACTACTGAAATGTTTTTTTTTTCCTTAACAATTAATATATCAATTAATATATGTATGGTAGCTTATATATATGGAATAGAATGAACATGTTAATATATGTGTGATAGCTTATCTTATATATATATGGAATAGAATGAATATGTAACACTTCTAGTTAGTACTAGTATTTGTTAAATATACCAATAACAAAGACAAGTGAGAAGGATAAGCTTGAGATGTTTTTATATTAACCATAGATGTATATTTATACTATATTAGGTGTGACTCTTGGATTCCACATTCCAAGGTCACTTGGACTTTTTTTTGACTGTTCGTCTTTCACACCTACCGAGAGAGGATTAGGTGTCCAACATATACCCCTAATCCGAAGGGGTATGTGTGAGTCCAAGAAGAGAGTTGTAATACAAATATGCAAAGTATGCATGGAATCACTTAGGCTGAATGAGCTCTATGAAATGTTGGCATAAAGAGGTGGTTTAAGGATGACCACCAGCATTGGAACGCTTAGTGCAGTGCTTGGAACTCTTCCAAATCTGGCAAGAAGCTGAGGTCTTCTACTAGAGGAAGTGCTTCTCATATTTTAAAGAGGGAGACCTTCAACCTGGAAGAAGAGAGGTCTACAACCTGCGATGGTTTAAGGATGACCACAAACTTTGGAATGCTTGATGCATTTCTTGGAACTCTTCCAAAACTGGCAAGAAACTGAAGTCTTTTGCTAGAGGAAGTGTCTCGAACTCTTTGAAGAGGGAGAATATCAACCTCACATAGATGGTTTAAGACCGACCACCAACCAAAGGCATGCTCATGGACATCCGTGTCTTTGGCTATGTTATCACTCAGATTTTCCTTGAAGTTGTTGGAAGAGAAAAGGGGTCCGAGGTAATCACAAACCAACCTCCAGGTATAGAATCTAGCCAATCTGTACCCAAAGAGGGCTTTCTCTATAAAATTTAGCTTTGTTTTTGAAAATATTAGGCTAGTTATAAAGTCCATGGTTTTGATTTTGTTTGGTTTGATGGAATTCTTTAGCTGAGATTAAAATAAAGTAGTTTCAGTCCATTGGGCTAATGGAGTCAAAGGATTGGCTGCACTGGCTTAAGTTTTTTTAACAAAAGATGGTTTATCAAGGCAAGATAATCAAACTAGAAACAATTATAGATCTAAAGTGAATGTAATGGAATTCAAACAGATGAAAGGCAATGAAGAATCTTTCAACACATTCAAGAGAAGAGAAATAGATTGATTATCAATAAAGAGCAGTGAAGTATTCTTTACTAAATAACCAAAGATGTATGAACTAGACAAACAGGAGCAATTGAGAATTCGTTGTTTAAACCAGTTTAGAGAAAAACATTTAAAATAATAACGATTGAAATAAGATTACACCTAAGTACTTTCTGATTTAATCCTTTTCGTTAAATATCAAGACAATGAAACACAGATGATATTGTAAACAAATATTAAACTTCAAAACATGAGATAGAGATGACTTATTGATCCTTCATTTGACACATGAATCCTGAGAAAAGTCTTCTGCTTCAATTCCTTGTCCAGTTTTGCCACGAAAAATTTCTCCAAAGCTCTTTATTCCAAAATATTCAATGTTACATCAAAGTCTAAGAATCCACCTCAAAATACTTCCAAGAGTGAAGTATTTATACAAATTCTAAACTAAAATATCTTGAAAAAATATCAAGATTAGTTCACAAATCTCTCCAACTATTTTACATAAATAGAACTTAAGTAAATGACACTCAAACTAATGCATCTATTTGGAACTATTTTTTATGGATAGGTGATGACAAAGAGGAGAATTCGAATTTGATCCAACTCTTAGTTGATGATGAGGCATCCAAGTCACTAACTGCTTCCTTTCTTTGTGCATTCTGCTCCAACAATTCTGCAAACTTGGGGTCCAATGATATATTTTTATTTCTCAATCCGAAATAGATATGTAAAATGTGAAAGAGGTTATTGTGGATTAATATGTTGGTGAGATAAAACACTTTCAGTTTCCTAAAATTCCTCTCCAACTGTGCACAATAGGGTCTGTAAAAATATGTGTAAAACAGAGTTTTACAGAGTCTGAAAAATAGCCTGTAAAGATGTGCATGTATCTCTCATTATGAAATCAATGTGCACAATGTGAGATAGGTTTTTGTATATGGATCTCTTAGGAACAAAAAAATCCTTCATTTTTGTATGATGTATTTCTTATTTACCACAATCTTCTCTACAAAATGATGACTTAACTGGTATTTTCTACAAAAAGTGCTTTCCAACATTGTTTAATATTTCCAAAACCATAATAGCTGTTAGAAAAGTGAGAGAGGCTTTTGTAGATTTTCCTCTTAAGAACATAAAAATCCTTCAGTTTTGCAAAATTCATCTTGGATTGATCACAATAGTTTCTGCAAAAGAACACACTAAACATGAAATTTCTGGCAAAACGTTTTCTTGTTGTGTTTTTCATCTTTTCTTTTGTTCTTTTTGACCTGCTTTACTTTCACTGGATAACCTCATTGTAACAGGAAAGTGTTTTCATCTTTTTTTAACTCTTAATATCTTCATGTTTTCATTTTCATTGTTTACTCGTTTTCTTTTTACCGCTCTATTTATTATCTCGTCTTCACTTTGTCATGAACTTGTATGTTCTTGCTTTTGTAACCGTCTTCCCGCTCGTTTATCTTCATGCTAGCTATCCTGATTGACTGGTCTTCAACTGATACTCTTGTCCTGATACTCTTTGACTCGTTTCTTACCGTGTCTTTACCTTCAGAATGTAGGTTTAGTTTCTTATCAACATTTCACAAACTGCTTAATATCCGTTCGTTTTGTTCTTTCAACTGTATGTTTTATCTTCCATCTCTGTTTGAATAGATTTGATAACACTCTTGGAG
Organism: Pinus albicaulis; assembly: GCA_034641835.2. Taxonomy (NCBI): domain Eukaryota; kingdom Viridiplantae; phylum Streptophyta; class Pinopsida; order Pinales; family Pinaceae; genus Pinus; species Pinus albicaulis. Next base: position 29,330 of record JAXQQM020079860.1, on the reverse strand, counting down.
TAAACAAGTATTATGACTAGTATTAAGACTGTTTATCCAAGGATGTGGTCTACTGATCACCTGTAAAAAAAACAAATTGTTAAGAAAGCATTGGTTTGCAGGGGAGGTCGAAAATGTTTCATTTGATGTTGAGAGGTCTGTGGAGTGAATCTAGAATGATTTTTGGGAGGTAAACCATGCTCGAATTGGTTAACAGAGGCTTCAGGTGGCGCAGCTGGGTTACAAAGGGTTTTACTGCACAATCAGGCGAAAATGAGCAACACTAGGGTGTTTGTGTTTAAACGGGTAAACGGTTGATATTAAGGTATGTTTTGAAATGACAGTGACAACAACGTTTCAATTGACTAAGCAGTTTTGTCGCAGTGGAAGGTGGTAAGCTACATACTATCACTATCAAGGTGGTATCAGATGAGGGCGAATGATTCCATACGATGAACGACGTGTGGCGTGGCACTGCTCGTAAAACCGCTGGCTATCGCGTGTTATCGTTCCCGATTTGCAGGATATTTAGGCTACATTGATATCAACCATAGATATGATATCCAATCAAAACCGTTGGCCGGGGTTACGAGATGACGTAAAGATAACGATGGCCCAATGTAATTTATTTGGAATTAATCGCATAGGGGGTGATTTGATTGGCTTTATCTGCTATTAATTAATCATGAGGATTAATTAACCCTTAGCTGATATGGCTAGAATGCGCTACGTATTAATCAAAGATTTGACTAATTAACGCTAGATTAATACATTAATAGTGTTATTTTTCAACCAAAGGGGCGGGATATTATTATTTGAGAATTTTATTATTAAAACAATACTAAGACAAGGGGAATTTACAAGGATTTAAATAACAAATTTAGAAAAGAGAGAAGCGCTATTTACTATTTGGAGAGGTTAATGTTTTTAACTTATGCTTTTATGAGGAGGGTTTTTATGTATATTAGACATGATTTTTCCTAAGTAAAATGTGATTTTACTTAGGAAAAGATTTTTTAGAGGTGAATGAATGTTATGATAAATGATTTTAAGTACTTAGGGCTTTTCCATTATTGGGCCGAGACCAAGTCTTCCAAAAGTCATGAAACTTCATCTCTAATCTTTAAATGCCTATGCACAGTAAAATTAGTGAAATGTTTAGGGAAAAATGTGAAGGGAAGTTAATAATTTGACTTTGGTTTGCTTGAAATTCTTCAGTGTATTCTCCGCCTATGCACTTGTGATGAAAGTAAAAGATTTACCACATCTAAAGCCATCATTCATCACATGTAATTCTGCAACATCATCTACCTACCCTATCTACTTTACCCTACCATTTTTTCTTCTTTATTAGGGTGCACTTAGACTGGCAAACCCTTATCACACTTTTTTTCTTTTACATATGAAAATCTACCTAATTCTAATCTTATTACATCCAAGGGCTTAGATTAAACTGTTGAGCTACTTTTATTCACTCTACCTATCTACTTATCTGCCAAGACTAAACAGTTTGGTCAGATTTTATTCTCTATCTCTAAAACATGAAATTGAAAGATGAACTAGCCAAGCTTAAATTGTTTGACTGTTCATAAATTGTGGCATAGAATACAAGTTGCACACAATTTTTTTATTACATCAGAGCAAAAAGTAGTGGCATTTAGACCTGCACACTTTCCTTGGCCTTTCTTTTGGTGGGGTTCATTTCTTTCACTTTTTTGGCCAATTTTTATTCTTTTCACCCTTTGATTTTTCTTTTAGGGTATACCCTCTTTACATTTTTTAAATTTTTTGATTTTTTGAAAATATGGAAAACCTTTGCAACAAGAAAATGTATGAACATATTACATAGTTCATCAAGTCAATCATGAAATATGACACCTATTGGTGTAGGAGTCTAACACTGGCTCCACTTGGGGATGGATTTTCCTGGCGAAAAGTCAAGAACAGCAGGTCAGTTGGCCTCAAAATGATTATGATTGAACTATGGAATCTTTTTCTACTTGTTGCTTTATTGTATGTATGATAGTAATACTTCTGAAGCTTAGGGCCTTTTCCTTGGGCTTCAACTCCAGTAAGTTACTATCAACTCAAAACTTAAAACTTTGTTTCCCAGTTGGAAATCTTTTGCTTTGGTCCAATCCGAAACATGCATTTGCTGTGGCTGAAAATCTTGAATTGAATATAGTCATTTTTTTGCAACCTGAAATCTGATATGAAACTAAAACAACACACAAAAATTTTCAAACCAACTTAATGAAAAACTAGCAGAAAATTGAAAACTAAAAAAGAAAAATGCTGAAAATCCTAAGCTTATTAGCACTCATCTACCTACTCAATCTACTGTTCAACTGCTAGTTAGGTAAAATGAAATAGCCAATGCAACCATTCAAGCATTATGTACTTCGATAGATTTTGTTGCATTTTCTTGTTGATTATCAAAACTGTACTTCTGCAACCTATTAGAAACTTGTCAACAAATGAGAGGATAAGGAAAAACTTGATTTCCTTTGTTGACTCTAGAAACTTTACAAAAGGATCTTCCAAAATATATACATTGATGTTTAACTGATCTAAAACACTGTACATTTGTTCTGGATGGCCTCCATGCCATGAATCTGAAATGTTATTTTCGTCTTTATCTCCCTGCAAACTTTCAAATAAGATTTGTGATGATATTCCTACTGATTGTAATGTTTGACTGTTGAATTCTTTATCATCTTGATTCTGAAAATCATAGTTAGTTAATAGAGGAATGCTTTGAATGCCTTCAATATTCAACATACCTACTATTGGATCTTGAAAAACTTGGGAAAATGGCTGCAACCTATAGCATATAGGTTTCCATGAGACTTCACAAACTTCAACAAGTTTCTCATCCTTTTCATTAAATATGTTATACCATATTTCTTTCAAACACTGAAATGATTCAAAAAATAGTGGTATGAAACTTTCTTGTGTCATTTGATCATTTATTTCGATAGGAACTGATAACTGCAATTGTGAAACTAAAAAATCTTGATCAATAGTTTCATTATCTTTTTTGTTGTCAATCACAATTCCTAAAGATTGCTGATTATTGATGGCATGATAGTCGTCTCTAATGAACTGAAATGAAGCAAAAAAAAAGAGGTAAAGAACCTTCACTTATTTCCACATTTTTTGCTTTTTCTTCCTCACTCTCATGGTTTATCTGTATTTGTTGATCACTATCTTCAATCTGCTGAAACTGATTTTCTTCATCCCACAAACTAGTTTTTGATTTTTCTGTAAAGTTAGCTTGAGTTTGGAGAACATAACTATTATCATAATAATCATACTTAGGCAAATAATCAAAAGAAAGAATGTCATCAAACATACACATTAGATCAGCAGATTCCTCTTCCTCATATTGATCTATAAATTCATTTTCTGATCTATGATAATTTGAATTAAGAGGAATTTGTTCATGGCTATCAACCTCTTCTATTTCTTCATGGTGATTTTGAATAAAAAAATCATCTTTCATAGTGATCTCTTGTGTTCTTTCATCTAGTTTTCTTACCAAAAGGTTGAGTTTTACTTCTGCAATGTTTTTCTTTTCCTCTTCTTCTGCTTTCAACTTTTCCTGTTTGATTTGGAGATTAACTTCCACATCAATTGCACTGTTCTGCATCTGTACAAGTGTTTTTTGATCTCTTTCTCTTAATCGAAATTCTATTTCTGGGTCAAAGGCACTTGGATAATGCAAGAGAGCTGAATCATGAGGAGGTCGAATATTTTTTGGCATTGAATAATAAACTTGATTAAATCTGTCAGAAAATTGTTGTATTGTTTCATTTGAATGTCTTTTTAATTGATTATATTCTTCCATGATCACAAAATGATTAACTTTGATTATCCATCTATCAAGGAAAATTTTGATAAACTGCTGGAAATTTGAGATGCTAGCATTAGACAGATTTTTGAACCAATTCTTTATTCTATTTTGCAAAGAAAGAGCAAAAAGTCTGATTTTAACATCATCTTCATCAATCTCAAATAAATCCAAATAATTCTCAAAACCTTGAATATGTTTTTGGGCGGTGATACCATTCTCTCCATCAAATCTAGGAAGATACTTGTATTTTTTAGGAAAATCATGGAGTATAGGAGGTAAAATAAGAGGCTTATATTTATCTGAAACTTTATATGGCACAGGGATATGTACAGGGATTGTAAGATCAGTCTTGATTATTTGAGGCTTCTTAATTGGAAAATGATCATCATTAGATTCATAAGAAAGTTGCTCAAAGAGATTAGGAGAATTATTACTTACAATCTTCAAAGGAGAATAATTAAAAATTAATCTAATATCTTCTATAAAATACAATATATATTGAAAAAATTTCTTAATGAGAAATAACATAATGTCTTGGATTAAGATCCAAGTTGAAAGCCTGATCTTTGCATATTGTTCTTTGAGGTTCATTCCTCCAGTGGAATCTTGATTGTGAAATTGATTTGGAGTCGCCAAGTGGATGATGTTAACCTTTGTGTGTCTGATCCCTGTCCACCATCATAGATCAGATCTAAACCTGTAAAACAATTCTGAAGAAAAAGTTAGTTCTTCAGGAAACCAAATTTTGAGTATTTTATGATTATTTTGTTTTGTTTTTTTTGTTTGTTTTTTGTTTTTTTGTTTTTTGTTTTTATGAATTTTCAAAACAACTTCTATGATTTCTTTAAGAGGCTTTAGATATGAGATTTAAACTTTCTTAAAGATTTGTTTTAACTAGAGGAACTGATCAAATGTTTGAAACCAGATGTTCAATCCATAAACTAGACCGGAGATAGACTGAAGCATCATTTATTTACTTTTGCAATTGCAAAGCAAGAGCAATTTCAAAGGCTACCTGGCTAATCTTCAGGCTCCGTCTGTAGTTTATAAAATAAACAATAGTGACAAATAAATTATTCAGGTCCCCAGCGGAGTCGCCACTATGTTATCACTCAGATTTTCCTTGAAGTTGTTGGAAGAGGAAAGGGGTCCGAGGTAACCACAAACCAACATTCATGTATAGAATCTAGCCAATCTGTACCCAGAGAGAGCTCTCTCTATAAAATTTAGCTTTGTTTTTGAAAATATTAGGCTAGTTATAAAGTCCAAGGGTTTTGATTTTGTTTAGTTTGATGGAATTCTTTAGCTGAGATTAAAATAAAGTAGTTTCAGTCCATTGGGCTAATGGAGTCAAAGGATTGGCTGCACTGGCTTAAGTTTTTTTAACAAAAGATGGTTTATCAGGGCAAGATAATCAAACTAGAAACAATTATAGATCTAAAGTGAATGGAATGGAATTCAAATGGATGAAAGGCAACAGAGAATCTTTCAACACATTCAAGAGAAGAGAAATAGATTGATTATCAATAAAGAGAAGTTAAGTATTCTTTACTAAATAACCAAATATGTATGAACTAGACAAACAGGAGCAATTGAGAATTTGTTGTTTAAACCAGTTTAGAGGAAAACATTTAGAATAATAACGACTGGAATCAGATTACACCTAAGTACTTTATGATTTAATCATTTTCGTTAAATATCAAGACAATGAAACACAGATGATATTGTAAACAAATATTAAACTTCAAAACATGAGATAGAGATGACTTATTGATCCTTCATTTGACACATGAATCCTGAGAAAAGTCTTTTGCTTCAATTCCTTGTCCAGTTTTGCCACGAAAAATTTCTCCAAAGCTCTTTATTCCAAAATATTCAATGTTACATCAAATTCTAAGAATCCACCTCAAAATACTTCCGAGAGTGAAGTATTTATACAAATTCTAAACTAAAATATCTTGAAAAAGTATCAAGATTAGTTCACAAATCTCTCCAACTATTTTACATAAATAGAACTTAAGTAAATGACACTCAAACTAATGAATCTATTTGAAACTATTTCTTATGGATAGGTGATGACAAAGAGAAGAATTCGAATTTGATCCAACTCTTAGTTGATGATGAGGCATCCAAGTCACTAACTGCTTCCTTTTTTTGTGCATTCTGCTCCAACAATTCTGCAAACTTGGGGTCCAATGATATATTTGTATTTCTCAATCCGTAGTATATATGTAAAAAGTTAAAGAGGTTATTGTGGATTAATATGTTGGTGAGATAAACCTCTTTCAGTGTCCTAAAATTCCTCTCCAGCTGTGCACAATAGGCTCTGTAAAAATATGTGTAAAACAGAGTTTTACAGAGTCTGAAAAATATCCTGTAAAGATGTGCATGTATCTCTCATTATGAAATCACTGTGCAAAAAGTGTGATAGGTTTTTGTAGATGGGTCTCTTAGGAACAAAAACGTCCTTAAGTTTTGTATGATGTATTTTTTATTTACCACAATATTCTCTGCAAAATGATGACTTAACTGGTATTTTCTGCAAAAAGTGATTTCCAACATTGTTTAATATTTCCAAAACCATAATAGCTATTAGAAAAGTGAGAGAGATTTTTGTAGATTGTCCTCTTAAGAACATAAATCTCCTTCAGTTTTGCAAAATTCATCTTGGATTGCTCACAATAGTTTCTGCAAAACAACGACTTAAACATGAAATTTCTGCAAAAATGTTCCTTCTTGTTGTGTTTTTCATCTTTTCACTTTTTTGTTCTTTTGACTGTTTTACTTTCACTTTGGATAAACTTCATTGTGGCTGGTGAAAGTGTTTTCATATTTTTTTAACTCTTAATATCTTCATGTTTACTTTCACTTTTTACTGTTTACTTTTTACTTTTTACCGCTCTATTTTTTATTTGTCTTCACTTTGTCATGAACTTGTATGTTCTGTTTTGTAACTGTCTTCCCTACTGTTTATCTTCATGCTAGCTGATTTACTTGACTCGGTCTTCAATCTGATACTCTTTAATCCTGATACTCTTTGACTGTTCTTTACTGTGTCTTTTTACCTTCAATGTGTAGTTTAAGTTTTTACTGTCTATTTCAACAGTAAATCGATTAATATCCTGTTTCCTTTGCTTGTCTTTCAACTGTATGTTTTATCTTCCATCTCTGTTTGAATAGATTTGATAACACTCTTGGAGTAAACAAGTCTTATGACTAGTATTAAGACTGTTTATCCAATGATGTGGTCTTCTGATCACCTGTAAAACAAAACAAATTGTTAAGAAAGCATTGGTTTGCAGGGGAGGTCGAAAAGGTTTCATTTGATGTTGAGAGGTCTGTGGAGTGAATCTAGAATGATTTTTGGGAGGTAAACCATGCTCGAATTGGTTAACAGAGGCTTTCGGTGGTGCAGCTGGGTTACAAAGGGTTTTACTGCACAATCAGGCGAAAATGAGCAACACTAGGGTGTTTGTGTTTAAAAGGGTAAACGGTTGATATTGGCGGGTAAACTTTGAATGAACAGTGGACAGATGGCGCTGACTTGACGATGTGAAGTTTTGTCATTAGTGGAAGGTGGTAAGCGGTACGTGATCGCACCGCTTTTGGGGAAAGGTGGTATTGGGCGGAGGGCGAGCGATTCCATACGATGAACGACGCGTGGCGCGGTATTGTTCAAAAAATCGCTTGGCCATCGCGCGTTATCGTTCGGACGACGATGGCTAGCGATATTGATATCAACCGTAGATCTGATATCTGTTGATCGAACGATGGTCGGGGTTACGAGATGACGGAAAGATAACGAGCGGGCCCAATGTAATTTATTTTGAATTAATCACATCGGGGGTGATTTGATTGGCGGATTCAAGTTATTAATTAACCATGAGGATTAATTAACCCTTATTGATATGGAGGAGAAATGCGCTCATGATTAATCAAAGATTTGACTAATTAATCATGATTAATATATTAATATGGTTATTTTTCAACCAAAGTGGCGGGATATTATTATTTGGGAATTTTATTATTAAAATAATACGGGACAAGGGGAATTTACAAGGATTTAAATAATAAAATTAGAAAAAAAATGAAAGAAGCGCTAAGTGTAAATATTAGGTTAATGTTTTTAACTTATGCTTTTATGAGGAGGGTTTTTACGTGAAATATTACATGATTTTTTCTAAGTAAAATGAGATTTTACTTAGGAAAAGATTTTTTAGAGGTGAATGAATGTTATGATAAATGATTTTAAGTACTTAGGCTTTTCCAATTATTGGGCCGAGGGTCCGGTCCCTCCAAAAGTCAAGGAAATGCCTTGAGCCCCTCTAATATTTAAATGCCTAGTACTTAGGGGAAATTAGTGAAATTTTTAGGGAAAAGATGAGAAGGGAAGTTAATAATTTGACTTTGCATTGCTTGAAATTCTTCCATGTATTGTCTGCCTATGCACTTGTGATGAAAGTAAAAGATTTACCACATCTAAAGCCATCATTCATCACATGTAATTCTGCAACATCATCTACCTACCCTACCTATTTTACTCTACCATTTTTTCTTCTTTATTAGGGCGCACTTAGACTGGCAAACCCTTATCACACTTTTTTTCTTTTACATATGAAAATCTATCTAATTCTAACCTTATTACATCCAAGGGCTCAGATTAAACTGTTGAGCTCCTTTTATTCACTCTACCTATCTACTTATCTGCCATGATTAAACAGTTTGGTCAGATTTTATTCTCTATCTTTAAAACATGAAATTGAAAGATGAACTAGCCAAGCTTAAACTGTTTGATTGTTCATAAATTGTGGCATAGAATACAAGTTGCGCACAATTTTTTTATTACATCAGAGCAAAAAGTAGTGGCATTTAGACCTGCACACTTTCCTTGGCCTTTCTTTTGGTGGGGTTCATTTCTTTCACTTTTTTGGCCAATTTATATTCTTTTCACCCTTTGATTTTTCTTTTAGGGTATACCCTCTTTACATTTTTTAAATTTTTTGATTTTTTGAAAATATGGAAAACCTTTGCAACAAGAAAAGGTATGAACATATTACATAGCTCATCAAGTCAATCGTGAAATATGACACCTATTGGTGTAGGAGTCTAACAGGCTACAACACTGAATCTGGAGTGACAGGTTGTGGCTCAGGCTCGCTTGAACTGCTGTGTCTCTGGCTATGACTCTGAATCTGGAATGATAGGTTGTGGCTTAGGTTCGCTTGATCTGGCTTTGAAGTTTGTAGATGACCACCATTTCCCCCCCTGTCAGATACAAGGTGAGATGATGGTGAAAACTCAACTGCAAGATTGTTCAATATTCTAGAACAAGTTCTAACATATGACTTAACATCCTCTTGGTTGTTGATGCCCATTGCCAAGAAGTGATCCATCCAAGATGAATCTTTGTTCTTGCAGGAGGCTTGTTTCTGAAGCATATGTGTGAATAATGAGTGTGCTAACCACAGTGCTTGCATGGGTGAAGATCGAAACCGTGATCTTTCATATGGCCAACTTGATCACAGTGTTGGAATTTCACAATTTGTTGTTGCTGTTGTGGAAGAGGAGAAAAATCTATAACAGCTGTAGGTGAGCTATCATGAAGAAATCCGACACTCTGAAATTTGATGGGCTTGGGGTAGTCTGGAATATGAAAGGACACATCCTTATCATATCCAAGACCAGTTCTGTGCTTGTTGTAGGAAAGCTCTTCCCAAGGTCTGATGATGGGCTTGGGAGGTGAAGTGTGAGCTTCTGCATCAGCATACAGATCTACTCTTATACTGGGCTCAGTGACCTGACCAATATCTTGTTGCTGATCACAGTTTGTCTCAGTTTTCTGAACAAAAACAAGTTCAAAATGACAAATCTTTTGCTGTAACTCCTCTTGTTGTAGCTGAGATTCAAGCTGCAAAAAATCAATCTTCTCTTGTGCATGTTGTAGGAAGAATTTAATGTCGAAAAGAGTGTCTTTGCTAACATTTACTATCTCATTAATAGTGGAATGTATTAGAGTATTCAGCAGCTCTATTGCGTCTTCAATTTTGGCCATTGTATTCGCAGATTAAGAGATTTAGCATAGAGAGTGAATGCGGCCAACACCAAGTGGGAGTGTAGATGTTGTGAACACTTATGCACATAAAAATAGGATGCAGATCTCCTCAAGTTTAGATCTGCAAATTCTAACATTACAATATGTTTGAGCCTTCAATTTCACCTTCGATGCGTTTAGCCTCCTTGGATGGAAGTTCCAGCCCACAAATGGAAAACTTGAGCCCAATAAACAGTTGTCACTTTGATAGTCCACTCAACCAAAATATTAGCACACAACCTCTTCAAAACAGAGGGTAACTTGGCCTACTATTTCAAGACAGAATTCAGTCTTTCTTCCCAACATTGCCCCTTGGGACGTGAACAACATAAGGTCATCTTCTTTGGAAGTGCGTGAAGGATGTGAAGAAGGATCACGAAATTCACCAATTGTGCCAAGCACCCTTTTACTTCGCTTCCCACTAGCAACAAACTTATTTATCCCGATAATCAAATTCAAACCATCATCTGCGCTATCTAATTCCTTGATCCATCTGCTCATTGAAGGGGCAGGCCGAAATTTCCTCTTTTTTCGGCTCTCCAGCTGCTTATTTTGGATGATTTCAGGCTCTTAAGCACAACTATGCCTCCAAGAAATATTCCAAAGGAGATATAGACAAAAAAAGTGAAGGTTGTGGAGGTCAAGACCTTCGCCCTCAAGAACAAGAACAAGAGCAAAAATGTTCAGAAATCAGTGGTACTAACACCTGGTGTGAGCAATCCATGAGAGAGAAACTGGTGTGAAGAGTGAAGACAGTGGAGAAGCCTCGCCTCAGCTATTTCACTGCGCTCTAACATCACTGTGTGTTCCCCCCCATGTGCAGAAAGATGCAGAAGTTCATTTGTTCAAGGAGATGATATTGTTAAACGCACAGCTTCAACACTCAATTACATGGATATTTTCATGGAAACTAGCTCAACGCATATCATATGGCCTTCGCAGGTCACCAACACCTCCAATAAGATATTCACGTTGCTTTGTGTTGAGACATGAATATGACCACTTTTAAACACTTATTTCTTCCATTTTTACTCTTCTTTATCATGTCATTTATTATAATTTATCATATAAATGCATTTTATAATGATTTATGCTCTTATGGATGAATATTATTTATTCTCCTTTATTTTTAATAAATTGATGATTATTATGCATAATTTTATCAATGATGGTTTATTAATATATTTTGTAATATCACTTACCATTTTGGCCTCCAAGATATTTGCCAGATTGAAGATTTGATCTCCAAATCATCATCAAATATTCCAACTCAGAAATTCGCTGGAATAAGAAGTGACAGTTTTGCGGTTAATATTCTGGGCAAATGAAGAAGAACCTAGAAAATCCGGAACATGGGTTTTGTCTAGAACGGGCCCAATTAACTTCAGTGAAGAACGGTTTGCCCAAATTCGGCCTGTATTGAGAGAAACACAAGGTTCTTTGAGCACGATTTTCTCAGATTTGTTGTTGCGGCTGTCCTCCAAATCTCAGCTGCAAAGCCAAATTCGCCTTGCTCTTGTTGAAAGATTGTTGGAAATATATTTTCTAGTTGATCAAGTTGTTGGGAACAATCCAATATTGTTATGGGAGATCATATTTTCTATTTAATTTCTCTTCCTTTTGATTATAAAAGGAGAGCATGTATTGTGTATTAGAAAACAATGGATGATTATTGAATTCCCTTTGTAACACTGTAATTCCTTGACTTGTGTGAGCAAAGAGCAACTGATGTAAAAGCTATTCATGTTTGATTAATACAAAGAGGCATTCTCGTTCCATTTCTCAAGCTCTGCAGTAGCCCAGCGACGCTTTCACCGGCGGTTGAGGGTTTGGCCCTGTGGAGCGATCCACTGTTTGTATTTCTATTCTTTTATTTATGTTGTGTGATAATTGCATTTAGATTCATTACGATTACAGAGTTATTTTATTGTTGTTGGATTGAATTCGGATTTGATGTATACGTTAATGAATTGCACTGCTATTTTATCTTATCAAGGATCGTATTTACTATCTCATTCATTTTTCTATCTTTTATAAAGCGTTGCTGTTCCATTGATTTATGATTCATTCCAATGAACTGTTTCATAGTCTTGGCTGTCAACAGGATTGGAATATTGAGATTCGTTGCCTAATTGCGTTAGAATTAGAATTGCCGTTCCTTTCCAGATTTTGTTCCTTTCAGTTATTTTCATCAGCATGAAGTTTGAGTTTGCTTTCATTTTGATTGCTTTAAGATCACCAATTGTAGAGGACACTGGTTATTGCTTCCAAGTTCCCAGATTGGTTATCTTGCATCGATTTCTAAGGAAATGAGTTATTGCTACTGTATCCCTGATCGATGTTTTGCAGATTGGTTTAATTAAGGTTTCAGAGCATTTCCATTTATGTTGTTGTAGTTAAATTTCTTTTTCAAGCATCCGTTTACTTTTGCATTTGAAACACTGTACTACATATTACAAGGCATTACTCTTGGATAAATTGTTGCCTCGGACTGAGTACACTCTTGAAATAAAAAGTCGCTCCCGGATTGATAATTAATGTGAGATAAATAGGTGTTAAAAAGATACCTTTTATACCTCGACACTTTGAACCTCAACACAAGAGTCCAAGACAATGCCCAAGTTGCAGACTCACAGTCAAGCAGAATTAGCGCAACGTATAAAGGAGCTAACACACAAACATACAAATTTCATTCAAAGCAGAGGAATTGGTGTTTTGACCAGCGTTCGGGCATATAACGTTCTTTGGGTTAAGATTTGTAGCGATATGTGCAATGCGGAAATTTAGTGCTTACCACTGTGGAGATAGCTTAGATATGTACATGGACAAGACACAACTCAGTCATCAAAACAATGCCAAGAGAGAGAAAAAGAGGAGAAAATTATCTGGAGAGTGCCCACTGGCTCCATACTTTACACCGAATCAACTGAAGAAATTCCTCAATGCCCACAAGTTGTTCGGCGTGAGCAACATTGGGAGGATGTTAAAACAGGTAGACGACAACAAGAAGAGCGATGCAATGAAGTCCATGATCTACCACACCAATGGCAGAGAAAAGAATTGAGTGCATGGCTGTTTTGGTATAATAATCATGCTTAAAACCCGGATCGAGGCTAAGAAAAGAGCTGGATCTTGTGAGAAGCTAACTAATGTTCCTAGATCAGGTTTACCAGAGCAAGTAATATTGCAATATTCAACAAAAATAGCAGCAGCAACAACTCCAGCTTCAATCTCTAGGCAATACAGGAGGTCATGTGTCACAATTCACTTTACCCACCTCTTGGATATGCCCTTATGTGCAGCAATCACCCTATGCAACCTATGATGGCAATGGAGCCCTATATCGCCAATCTTATAATCTCAGACCTAATAAATTTCTCGTATACAATGAGCACAAGCATGGCTATAACAACTCTAAAGATGCCTGTGAATCTAGTGCGAAATGTTCCCTAAAAGATTCTCAATCGATGGAGCATGTAGCAGAGCGTGAGCTCAAGAGCGCAACAACACTGTTTACACTCACTAACCAAAACTAAACCATGGGCAGGCTCTATATGTATGCCAGTCGACAGAATTTTCTACACTGGCCCTGGTCCATGAATTTTCTAGGCGGGGGAGAGCGCGAAGGATTGGAAGCTTGATACACTATGTGATCTGTATGAATCTTTGGCAATCACACTGAGTGTGATTTTCATCAATACCAGAAGGAAGGTAGATTAACTGACAGATCAAAAACTTATATATAGTACAATGCACAAAAATGTATATGGAGTATGTCAAGAATTATGGCTCAAATTGGAGAGCGCGGATGTTGCGGTTATGACAAAGAGACTACACACTTTTCGCTATTTTAAGAATGTAAAGAGCGTAGAGACCAGGTAAGAAATTGCTGACAAAGGGAAAGTTCAGGGCAGGAAGGAACCCGCTCTGATACCATGTTAAATATACCAATAACAAAGACAGGTGAAAAGGATAAGCTTGAGATGTCTTTCTATTAACCATAGATGTACATTTATACTATATTAGGTGTGACCCTTGGATTCCACATTCCAAGGTCACTTGGACTCCTATTGGACTGTTTTCCTTCCACACCTACCCATAGAGGATTAGGTGTCCAACAGTATTTGCTAGTAACTTTTTATTTTATTTTACCCTAGGTGAAATCCGGAAGCAAAATACTTACATAAATTTTGGAAGAAACATATGTGACTATGCGAATATTTCTTTGTGATTAAAAAAGAATTATATTTTTATTTTGGCAAGAATTGGACTATCGGATAAGCTCTATAAGAATTACCTAACTTCCAAAACAATTGTGACAGTTATGGTTATGAACTCTCATTTTGGAGATAAGGAAATATCGGTGAATGAGAGGGCTCTGCTTTTTTTTCTTTTCCTGGATTTTTCTCTGTGGAAAAGAAGGAAAAGGATGGAGGAAGAGACTCAGAGAGACCAGGTTATTACAAAAAGTCGGTGTGGTATTACCTCTAGTGGAATATTTCTTGAGCTGGATTGAACTAGTGGAACCATCCATTTACAGACTGAAGTTTGGAGACTTTAGGTTGGGCTCGGGTGGTCTCGATATCCAGAAGTTTGACCCAAGGAGGTCACAATCACAGAACTGTTGGAAACTTAGCGGCTCGAGGGGAGACACAGACGTAATCGTCAGACTTGTTGGTAGGGAGGTGAGCACTTCTCTGGCAGAGCTCCTGGATTGCAAGAATTTGAAATACATAAGTACATCTAGCACTTTATGCATGATTAGTAATTGACTGTATGACAAGTGATGAAAATGTTTTGCTGGCTAGTAGTTCATTTAAGAATTAGACTGTATAAATTTGTAAATATGGAACACAGGTTGAGAGTGCACTGGAAGCTGACCTCTCCACAGAACAAGCAATAAAGACATGTAATCAGAATAATATATTTAGTTGACCATGTAGCTGTGGAGGAAATAAATTCAACCAACAGTAGTATAATCAAGAAAATCTAGGTAGGGTTAGTTCCACCTCGGCAAGAACCCCACGACCGAATAGTCCACTGACCGTATCCTTCCGTAATAACCTCGTGGGCCAGGAAGAAGACCAGAAAGAACTTCAACCCTAACTCGAGGCATGAGTTTGTTATATAAAGAAATAAATCCTCTACAGGAAAATTGAGTAAGGGAAACTATTATAACATAACTGATAAAGAAGTAATAACCACATTACAACAATAGAGTCAAGAAACTAGAAGAGTAATTCGTCTCTTGATAATCCAGTGTAATACATTAAACCTCAAGCAAATCGTAGAGATATCATTCATTTCCAGCAGCAGAAATGCAAACAAACTAAAAAGCACATTATTAATAATTATGAATTTTACTAGCCATAAACAAAATCGATTGAATACGGCCGTAAGAGAAAATGTGGACAAGGCATCATAATTTACAGTTTAAACCTAATTGTTGATATATATTGTGGCCGTGAAGGCAAATGGTAGACAATACTTAATTTACAGCCCAAAACCCAAGTTAAGAAACCGTGGTTGCAAAGGTGTTAGGTTCCTATAATAATAGGAATCATAATTTTGAATTGACTATGTTAAGTCTTGTAATATTGTACATACTTTTGCTTTCTGCAAATGTTTTCCCATATTAAAAATGTAAAGAGGGTAAGACCTAAAAGAAAAATCAAAGGACTAAAAGAAAAGATAAAAAAAAAAAATATAAAGTATAAACCCCACAAAAAGAGATAAAAATAGATCATGAAAGTGTCACTACTCTTAGTTTAGTTACTTTTGCAATTAAAATTGTGTGCAGCTTGTCTAAAATGCCACAATTTATGATGGTCAAATAATTTAATCTTGATTACTCATGCTTTAAAATTTCAAGTAATGATAGTTAGTGAATAAAGATCTAGCCAAACCATTTAATCTTGGCAGATTAGTGATTAGGTAGAGAATAAAAATGAGCTCATCAGTTTAATTTAGGCCATTGGAAGTTATAAGGTTAGAATTAGTTTAGTTTACTTATAAAATAAAAATAAAAGGGGTCAGCAAGCTCAAATGCACCCAATAAATGAAGTAAAAAATATTAGGATAAATAAAGGGTACAGAAGCACTTTTGCAAGTCATGGAAAACATCAATTGGTCATTTCATATCACTAATATCCCCCAAAATCCCCTTCCACTTGCTTGAAACCCTATTTTCCATTCTTAGAAGGCATTTTCCCTTGTAAAATATCATTTTCCCTTCATTCTAACATTTTTCTCCTTATTTCACCCCTTTTCCCTTCCTAAAACCCCTTCCCCTTCCTAAAAACCCATTTCCCTTTAAAAATCAATCTCCCCTTTACTAATTCCCCATTTCATTCAAAAAATATACAAAACCCACTTATCCTAAGTCTGAAATGTTTGAAAATGTATCGGGCCCCACTGAAAAACCCCTCTCTGACATCTTGTTAAACACTTCTTCTTAGTGTATTTTAATATCCCACATACATATTTCCCCGATCTCCTTATTTCATTATAACCTATAGATATACATTATATATTAATAACCCACACATTATACTCCCTTCACATATCCCATCGCATATACAATCCCGGGTCCCACCTCACAACTCCTCGACTCATCCCTCAACACCTGTCAATCGTCCGATTTGTGCCTATCTGATCCAACCACTCCCAAGCCCTTTCGCACTCTCCACTACCCGAAGTTTAAAACCATTTGGGGGTTGCGAAATGGGTGGTTCCACACCCCCGCTCCCCTGCCACACAACATTCATACATTCAATCACATCCTCCATTCCAAAACCACCAACCCGCCTTTTCGCGTGCGATAACCAGCATACCACCATTACGCTGTACGTTGATTACCACCCTTGTTTGAATTTAACCTTCATGCCCTATGTTTAACTACCGCTGGTTAAAAACATTAAAACCCACCCTTTACCATTTATTGTACATTTTGTTGAGGATTGTGAAGAAGAAGAAGCCAAAGACCATTGCCGACCTATTTTAAAGCCAATCCAAACTCAAATTCACACATTCTTCTACCAGAATTGTTTTCGACTCAGATTAGAAGCTTTATAAGACCAAGAAAGCCTCTGTTGTGACCAAAACCCCTTTTGTAGACCGAATTACACCATTGCATAGGTATTCCTAAGTGCCCGAGACCATTACTTAAGCAAGAAATTAATAAACTGATAATTGAACAAGTTTAAAATGGCATCCTAGAGCATAATATCTGTTAACCCTCTGCAACCACTTGTAATTGATGTTGAACATACCCTCGTTGCTAATAAAGACTTCAAAATCGGTGATACAGTCACTGATTTCAACCTCTCGGACATCCACTGCTGGAGCCATGCTAAATCCATAGACCAGGCTGATGATATCTTCCTTTGGGACTCAAATTTGCCTAAATGTATTTTTCCATCGACCTTCCAGTTTCCGGAAATCATTAGACTCTGTCAAATTAATTATCTGCCCAATGAAAGAGCCCTAGTAGCCCCTATCAAAGAGATTTTGTTCACAATCACTGTAGAATCAATAAACCAGATGTTACAGATCCAACCTAAGCTTGATGAAGCCCCCATTAGGGGAATTTTGAGGTCTAAAATGAGCCTTCTAAGGAAATAATAAAATAATAGCTAAACCAATAAAATAATATTTATGAATTTTTAATTCACTTTTTGCACCACAATCCATGTAACCATAGTTAAATTCAATTCAAAATTTGTACCAAAATAAAATTAATAAAAAAATTGTATTGATGTGACTATAAATAAGAATGAGTTTTTCAAGAAAAATTCATTATCATTGAACAACTAATGCATTTGTCCTTTGTACTTAAATAACTTAAAATAAAATATAAATATAAATTTATAAATTCTTAATTATATTATATGCTATTAATTAAAATTTATATTATTTAAATTGTATAATAACATGTAATTAATATACTATATAAAAATAATATAATATAATATAATAAATGCATAGGAATATGCATTGTTTCTTTCAAGAAATATGAAATGACAATAATATATTTTTATTCAAAAAGTGTGAAATGACATTTATTATGAGTACTTTACTTTGAATTTAAAAATACTTAGAGCACTACCATGGTTAACCATGAGTTTTTATCCACCATTGAGAATGTGACACGTAAGTACCTTTAACTCAAACAATGCCACCTCAACCATTAGGGATGATGTCATCCCCTAAAATGTGATTGGTTCTCATAAAATGAATTTTGATTGTACATTTTCCTTTAGGAGGCCCATTTTGAACCTCATTATTCCCTAATAATTGTTTATTGAAATCATCAACGAATTAAATGCGAAGCTAGACTTCTGGCAGTTTCAAATATTCCAAACCTTTCTTCTTCCATTAGTAGAAACCCAAAAAGTCGTCCTCCTTACTTGGCTTCCATTTTTCAAAGGAACCGGAGAAATTGTCACAATGAATGTTAAGTCCCTATATTAATAGTGTAGCCCCTTATTATGTTAGTGTAGCCCCCCTTATTGTTATTATTGTACCCCTGTAACCCCCATATTGTTATTATTGTGCCCTTACATTATTATTGTTAGGTCGGCTAGGATTACATTGTGGCCCACTGGGATTACATTGTGGCCCCATGGACTCCTATATATAGAAAGGAGGTTTTTTCATTTGTATCATCGAAGAATTGTTCATTTATGTAATGTATTGGAGGTTTCCCCCTCAAAGTGGCTTATTTCTAAGGCGTTGATATCTCTTTTCTTCTATTTTTGGAGCTGGTTACACAACATTTGGTATCAGAGCTTTGGATTCTAGGGTTTCGCTGCTCCAAACAGGTCATCGTGGCATTTTCGCTATAACTTTTTTTCTACGAAGTTTCAGAAGCTGAAATTTTTAGGGTGCGAAGCTGGAAATCCTGAGGAAATTCGTCAAAAAATTTCAAATCTTGGTTCACAATATTTTTGGAGATATGATCTGCGGAAGGTAGTGCTTTTTCAGGCTCCTGAATTTCATCTCAAAGAGGTGATCGTGGGAAAAGTTCAATAACTCTCTCTCTGGGCATCGGATTGGAGTGCCGTAAAAAGTGTTCGCAAGTGCATAGAATGTAGTTTCTTGGCTATCAATTTCAGAGACAAAGGATGAAACAGTGACACGTGGCTAGTCGTACAAGTTCGCCCTACGGAACTAGTCCATAATTAGGTCATTGTGGGAGATTGAAAATGACATCCTTGAAGAATCATTGAAGATAGAAGAGCCACAATCACAGAGATAATCCAATTTCAATATCGAGCTCCTCAAAAGCAAGAAAAAGGTGTGTATTTTTTTTCCGAATTGCATAAATCTTGTTTGAAAAATCGGTTTGAAGTGATTCCAAGGGCCTATTGAGCATATATTTCAGTATTGGGTTCTGAAATTCCTCCTAAGAATAATTCAACACTCATTAAGCCCTTAGAAATCTATACTATGATGCATGAAGAGGAAGACTTGCAGTCTGAGATATCAAAATTCCGGTACCACAGTGCAACAAATTTCGATCTTACGAAGAACAACTGAAGCTGACATAGATGGTTTAAAAGAAGAAATGGAGGCTAAGTTGGATGGTTTGAAGGATAAAATAATAGCTAATATGGATGATAAATTAGTGGAAGATGACATCGAACATCAACAACAAGTTCTCCAACTCTCAAAGGATAACCTAACTTTGGTGCAGAATCTAATGAAACAACAGGAATATCAACATCACATCGAAAGAAGTTCTAAAGCAGTCACAAAAACAAGAACTCGACAAGTACGATCAATTTCAGAGTATCTCAGCAAGTGGAAGAACTTTCCTGTAGAATATTCCACATGGGAGGATGAGAATTTTATAGAGAAGCATCAAGAAATAATCAAGCGTTGAGGACAACACTTGTTTGAAGGAGAGGGGCATGTTAAGTCCCTATATTAATAGTGTAGTCCCTTATTATGTTAGTGTAGCCCCACTTATTGTTATTGTTGTAACCCTGTAACCCCCATATTGTTATTATTGTGCCCTTAAATTATTATTGTTAGGTCGGCTAGGATTACATTGTGGCCCACTAGGATTACATTATGGCCCCATGGACTCCTATATATAGAAAGGAGGTTTTGTAAATTGTATCATCCAACAATTGTTCACTTATGTAATGTATTGGAGGTTTCCCCCTCGAAGTGGCTTATTTCTAAGGCGTTGATATCTTTTTCTTCTATTTTTGGAGCTGGTTACACAACATCTTGCATTTTAGGGTACTTCACAGATGAATATGTAGATGCTTCTATCTTAGATTTTCTGTCCATTTTCTACCGAGGACAACCTCTAGATTCTACATTTAACTTTGCTCAATATCTATCATATGTCATCCATGAGCAATTAGTTAAATTACCAGATGAAGGAGTGTTTAAGTAATAATCAGTTTTGTTTCATTTGTTTCTATATTTCCAATATGAAAGGTTTGCAGTGAGCCTCCAAAAATTGGACACAGAGGGTAACCCTCAATCTGTAGTCTTCTGGACATCTTTGATCGGAAAGGATTCCACATAATTTAGCTACAAAGACTTCATTGATTCATTTTTTCATCCAGTTGTCAGCATGCTAAGAAGTAGCAGTCAACCTAGGGTCAATGAAGAAATAAAGAAAGTATTGTAGTTTTCAGAACAAAGTAGAACATGAGACTGGTATTTATACCATAACCACACTGAAATTAGGGTGTATGGATGCCAAATCACTCCATACAAGCTGCCCAAATACCTCCCAATGAGGTTATTTGCAATAGAATACATTAGGCAGATCCTAAACTCAGATGAAGTTAATTTTCTGTCAGCGAAAAAGAAAACTCAATTTAAGATTAAAAACTAGATTGGTCCTTTCATTTGCAATAATAGGAACGCTGGTCAACAAGCAGATAAGTGCTTACAAGATTTCAAGTTCAGTAATAGTTTCAAGTGGCAGTATGATCTTTTAGGAGTTATCAGCAAGTCAAGAGTAAAATTAAAATTAACTCCTTTTATTCATGAGTCCAAACTAGAGATTGAAAAGTATTCCAACCAGTCAGAGTGGTTGGAAAATACTTTGCAAGAGGTGGAGAAACAGGCTGATACTAGTTTCAACCTGCATACTCCAGCCTCACAAGACAGGGACTCAAAGAGGCCAAGAGAAGAAGGTTCTGATTCTGCTGAAACCACTACTGACACCAAATTCAAGCTAATGTATAAGAAAAAGGCCAAACTGAATCCAGTAAATGAGCAAAAAGAGACATTTGAGACAATTGAAATCATTGATACAGACATAATGGTCAAAGATAATGCACCTCCAATAGTTTCAGAGGAAACTCATCAACCATCAACCTGTAATACACAAATCATTCAGAAACAACACAATGTAGAGGTCTCTTCATCAAGAAAACCAGTGGATAAGGAGAAAGACATAATGGATAAGTATAAAGAAATTAAATTGATGAATGAGGCATTGAAAGCTGTAACCTATGCCCAATATTGGAAATAGACTCCTAGTTACCAAAACAGGTTACTTTTAGCATTTGATTATAAAACCAGGAAGATGCAAATGACCTTTTTTGTAGCCAACAATGCAGGCTCCAAAGTCATCAAAAAACTACAAGAAGACAACATTTGAAGTTATGGCTAAAGATGTTCACCCTATAGATCAAATTGAGTTCCATAAGCAAGCAGGAGAAATGCTATATTCTACTATGACCAACAAAGCTATCAGTGTACAAAAGCTGCAAAATTTTCTAGAGAATATCAAAGCACAGTTAAAACTAGAGAAAGATTCTTCACAAGCCAAGGATAACAGGATCAAATCACTTGAAGAATTGGTCATGGAGGTTGGATATGATCCAAAGAACATAAAAGCAGTTGAAGAGCTTATAAAAAAGAAGAATGCAGACATTGCTGCATTGAAAAAGCAGCTAAAATTACCTCTCACTGAACATCCACAAACTAAGGAAGTTTTGGAGAATGAAAGCCAAAAAGATGAAATGATGAATCTCATCATTCAGTTGACAGCTCAACTAAAAGAGATGGAGAAATAAATGGACAAATTAGTGTAGGAAAAGAAAACTAGCATGGATGTAATCCCTATCACTACCATTCCTATATCTTCAACAATAGTTCCATCTAGTTCATCAAAACCATTACCTACAACAATATCAGTTACTACAATAGGCACATCTTCCACAACAGTTCCAGTGACAACAAAAGTTCAACCAAATACTACATCAACAACAACTTCAACCACGACAACCCATCCTAATGACGAGGCAAGTAAATTGATTAAAGCCATGCAAAAAATGTCAATATAGACTATGAAGTTAATAGACTTAAAGATCAAGTAAAAAGTCTAGAGGATGAAAAGAAGTTGGCTCAAATCATGTATAAGTCAGAAAATTAGAAATCAAATAAGTTGAATGAAAGGATACAAAAGCTAGGAAAAAATTAACACTGAAAGAGCCAACTAGCCCAAGCAAAGCAACAACTGTGGGCCAATATCATTAACTCTGTTAATGATATGTGGCCATCTATCCAAGTTATCTTTGAGCAGAAAGATTTGATAAATGAAGCTAGTGAAGCAATTCAGAGAGTCAAAGAAGAACTTGGAAAGAAACCAAAGGATGCCACTGAAATAATCAAGTTTCTCAATTCTAAGAACAAGCAAGAATTAGAAGAAATTGGGATAAGTGGCAGAACAGAAACAATCTTAAAGGTAAAAAAGGTAATTTCCAAGAGAAATATCATGATACAACTTGAAGACAAATGCCAAACAATGGAGCTAGCAATAAACAGATTCATGAACAAATTTGATGTTTTGAGGCAGAAAGGTCTGCCTAATACTTTGGTGATTAATGACAGACTGATCAGGCATGAAGATTATGACAAGAAAATCAGAGAAGTGGCCAAATAACAGTCCAACAATTCCTCCATGAAAGGAATTCCTAAAGGCAAAGTACTCTATTAGACTTTTGAAAATCTCTTTTACCTCCAGCATGAGGTAAATCATCTCTTTGTGAATAAGCCTACTTTTGAAAAATACACAGAGGCTGATATTATAGGAGGATGGTAAAGATTAAAATTCCAGATGAAGAAGTTTGGGAAAAGTTATATGATTTACTGTGAAAGGTAAAAGTGAAAGCAAGTAAAAGGAAGATAGGGTCAAAGGTGAAAATAGAACAGTCAGGATAAATTTGAATACAGATGAAAGACTGCGTTTAAAGGCGAAGACAGTGAAAAAAATGTAGCATAAAAGACACTCAAAAGAGAAAGTAACAGCCAGTGTGAAGGAAACAACCAAAGAGATAAAGCAACAAAATATCAAAGAAAGCAAACAACAAATCAATAAACAGGGACAACTTGCATTTAGTTACATAAATGTCTCTATCTTCTTGTGTGAAGATATTTTATTTTCCTTAAATAATTCCTAAATCAGTTTTAGGATATTTTGTATTCGTTTTGTAGAAATACTTCATAATTCGAAGTATTGAGTGTGAATTCCTGAACATTTCTATAGTTGTAATTGATCTAAATACCTGCGGGTTTATTGTACAATTTTCAAGTCAATAGATAGGATAAGTAATAAAGACATTGCATTACAGGATTCATGTGTTGAGCCACTTCAATGAAGTATATTTCAATTGTTCAATTGTTATTTTCTTAAGTATTCCATAAACTTGTATGTTTTCCAAATTTAAATGTTATAATAAGAATATTATTGCAGAAATTGTTTAAGTACACTCTGTTCTGAACTATTATTCATTTTAATGTTTTCTTCTAATATTTGGATCTGAAAATCCTTAATTTATATCCTATCCCGATTGACCTCTTTCACCTTCCCTCATTATCCGGTTTAAGCAATCCTTAACTACTCCTTGATCCCGATTGAAAACCACTTCATCATTCAGCCTAAAAGATCTGATTTTGCTCAGCTACCTTGCCCTGTGAACACTTCCTTTAGAACTTGATTCTGTCCTGTTTTCTTGACACATTGACTCCATAGCCCAATGAAAAATAGACAATCTTCTATCCATCTAAATCAGTAATTCCACCACCAAATCAAATCAATCTTACATAACTAGCCTAAAATCAATTAAAAACAACAAAGTTAAATCATAAAGAGAGAGCCCTCTCTGAACATTAGGAAAGCTAGATCCTGATCTCAAAAGTAGGTTGATATTTACCTCTAATATTTCTTTAAACAAAACACACATAAAAACCTTGGGAAATTTTGGAGTGATAACATACTGGCGACCATACTGGGGAAAATCAGTCCTCACTTTAAAAATAAACCTTAAAGGAAATACTTTTCCTCATCTTTTCACCTTAAGGTTATTTTAGGGTTGTTAAAACTTTTTATTAAAAATTAAAATTCTGGCTTCTAAAAGAACATATTATACTAGGGGTCATCCTAATCCACAACCTGCAATAATTGTTGATGATCCTGACAGAATTTTAAGAAAAAATAAAAAAGTAGAAAGTCTAGGAAGCAGCAGTAAATTAATAAAAGCAAATTCATTGTCTAAAGAATTATCTAGTATACATGATATTGAATTTGATTTTCCATTTGGACATTCTCTGTTTAGAACCAAATCTGAAAATTCAATCTATGATGTTGTAATAGATCCTGATTTTATTCAACTCATTAAACAAAGGAAGGAAACTATACAACTTGACTTAGATCAACAAGTTCTAAAGACTTTTGATCAACTTTATGTTTTGACCTCAAATTTGATTAAAGATATTGATGAAGCATATTTCCAACAGTCAAGTTGAACTTGCTGCCCTAGTTGCTGCTACCCCTAAGTGTTCTACCATTCCTTCAGAGACTGTAAATCCAACTATATTTAGTACCACATCATCTATAATATCCACCACAGTTCATTCCACATAACCATTCATCCCCAAGCTTCCTCTTCAGCCTCAAGTTTCATTCCCACCTTCTAGTGCTCCAAGTACATCTTCTAGCATTCCAACTACATCCTCAAGTGCTCCAAGTTCATATTCTAGTACTTCAAGCTCATTTCCAAGTACTTCAAGCTCATCTCCAAGCACCACAAATTTACCTGCTAGCCAAGCTAGAATCTTAGCCATGGTAGCCAGATATGCCCCTTTGGTCTTACTAGCTCAGTTACATGCCATGCCAGAGGATTACCAAATTAAAATCTTTTAGTTTGATGGTACTAATCAATATACTGCACAACATGTAAACAAAATGACTGATTACTTTGAATTACATGAAGTAGATGAAGATGATGTTCAAATGAGATTGTTTGCCCAAACATTAGTAGGAGATGTTAAGAAATGGTTTAAAGCTTTGCCTGCTAGTCATATTGCTGATTTAGCCGCTTTCCATAGATTGTTATCAATGGATGGGAAAGAAAGAAAAACCCTTTACAAATATTATATGAATATGAAAACATTAGAAGAGATCCTAATGAATCTGTTTAGGATTATTGTACTAGGTTTAATAGCATTTACAATGCAATTCTTGAAAACATCAAACCTCCACTAGACTTAGATCTAATCAAATTTCTAGATGGTTTTGATACTAATATGTCCTATCAATTGAGAGAAAGAAACCCTGAAACATTAGAACAGATGCAAAGCAATGCAGTTAGTGTAGAAGCAAATTTGTTAGCTAAAAGAGCTAGGATGAGAAATGAAAGAAGAGTAATCATTAAGGATGAACCATCTACATCCGACATTAAGATAGATAGTTTAGCAAAAAGTATGGAAAGAATAATGGATATATTAGAAAACATGGAAAGAAAACTGTAGTAGGATAATCAACAACAAGGTCCTTAAATAAGAAATCCAAACTTTAGAAAGAATCCCAACACTGGTAAATCAAGAGAAGCAACACCTGATCAATTGATTAGACCACCTTTCCAAGAAAACTATGCAAAGAGTTCCCACCAAAATGAAGAAGACCAGGACACCCATATTAACTTAATTGGAATAAATAATGATAATAGTATTTTTCTTACCCAAGAAGAACATAAATTATACATGTTACAACAATTATAGTTAGAATCTGGAGAGTCTTATGATTATAAACAAGGCTATGAGTCTGCGATATATGAAGTTCACAAACAATATAGCGTTATAAGTAAGAAAAACATAGAAACCCTTACTAAGAAAACTGTTCAAACTCAAACCAAGAAAACAGTAGAAGCTATTGTGTCCAAAGTGCTGCAAATTCTCCCTAGAGAAACTCAGAAAACTTCCACTCCAAAGTTTGTAGACATTACTTCAGTTGATACCCAAACATCTGCTACTGCTAAAAATTCCACTGATACTCAAACATCAACTGCTGCTAAAATTACAACTGCCACTCAAACTGTCCCAGATAAGAAAATTGAAAGTAAAATAGTGGAAACACAAACTGAAAAACCAACTGTAGATAAAGAAGAGAAAAACACTCAAACTACAATTGGTAAAGAAGAAATCATTCAATTAGGAAAAACTCAAATTCCATTTAATATCCAAAATGAGATAGCCAAATTGAAAATATGAGTTCCTTTAACAGAACTGGTTAAAAATGATTCATATAAAGCCCAAATCACTGAAACACTGAACATAGGAGAGGGTGAAGATGCTGTTAACCTAATTGATGATCAACCGAATTACTATTTGGCCCTGAAGTTAATGGTAAACATCAACAAGGAGGTGTCCCTCCATTTTACATTAGTTTGAACATTCATGAGAAAATTTTACATAATGTAAGGTTAGATTCTGGAGCATCTCACAATTTAATGCCAAAAACTGTCGTGGAAAAACTGAATTTAGACATCACTAGACCATACACAGACCTTTTCTCTTTTGATTCTAGTAAATTTAAATGTCTTGGCCTAATAAAAGACCTCTGTGTGACTCTAGTCCAATACCCAGCTAAAAGTATTGTCATGGATATTGTAGTTGCTGATATCCATCCAAAGTATGGAATGCTATTATCTTTCTCACGGGGAGAAAAATTACAAGGATCTCTACAGTTAGACATGTCATATGCCACAATTTCAGTATTCGGTCAGCCTAAGAAGATTTACAAATAACTTTGATGAAATACATGGTCAGTAGTGCAAAAAAACCCCAGAATTATCCTATTTATTCTCTGCATTCTGATATGGATTCTTTCATCTTATGTAATTCAGACACTGGCACAAATAAAATCACTGCTGTAGAACAGAAACATAAAGAAATTAACAGTGACAATATTTTTCATGAGTCTATGTGGCACTTAGATTTCGATGGTTTTGTGAACATATTAGGAGCATGAGCTGGAATATGGATTTATAACTTAGAGAATGATCATTCTTCAGGTCATGCCTTTAGGTTAAACTTTAAATGCACTAATAACATGGTAGAGTATGAGGCAATAATCCTAGGACTGCAAATTGTAAGAAAACTTGGAGCCAAGAGAGTTTCTATCATGGGAGACTCAGAATTAATCATAAAACAAATCAAAGGAGAGTATCTTGTGAACAATCCTAGACTGAGTCAATATAGAGAAACCATTCTAGATTTGATTCAATGTTTTCTTAAAACAAACTTTGCGGTTATTCTAAGGAAGCAAAACATGCAGACACAGTTTGGCTACTTTTGCTAGCACATGTAGATTGTCTTTTTAGCCAAATCACCAGTATACTGCAGAGGTAAGACATAGGCCAACTATACCAGATAATTTGAAATATTGGCAGATATTTTCACAAGATTTTCAAATCTATAATTTTATGAATGCTTAGGAAGAATTCCAAAATTGTAATATAGATACTGATTGTACAGTAGATTATACAATAAACAGTGAGATAGATGTAAATAATGTAGATATGACTGAACCAACTAAATTCACTAAAGTGGAAATAGATAAATTAGAAACAGTAGAAATAGAAGAATTGACGAATGATGAATCAAAAATTTTGAACCTTAAAGATAACCTTTTGCGTAAGGGATTAGGCCCATTAGAAGATCTTTTTGACTCAAACGATGTATCTAGAAAACCAAAAATGGAGCCACTATGATTAGACATAGAAGAATGTAATATAATAATAGAAGAAAAACCTAAGCTCATCAAGATATCCAAAGAATTACGTCAAGATGAAAAGATGAAATACATAAGTTTGTTTAAGGAATTTCAAGATATCTTTTCCTGGAGTTATGAAGACCTCAAGTCTTATGACACCAACATTATTCAACACAAAATACCCATCAAAGAAAATCGGAAACCCTTTAAACACAAGCTTAGGAGAATTAATCCAGTTCTCATGCCATTGATTGCAAAAGAAGTAAAAATGATGTATGAGGAACAAATCATAGCACCTATTAGATATTTTGATTGGGTCTCAAATTTAGTTCCCACTAGGAAGAAAACAGGGGAAATCAAAATTTGTGTTGATTTCCAAAACTTAAACAAAGTGTCACTAAAAGATAACTATCCTCTCCCCAAAATGTACCATATTTTACAGAGAGTAGTAGGTTCATCCAGAATTTCATTGCTTGATGGATTCTCTAGATATAACCAAATATTAGTCCAACCAGAATATCAAGCAAATACAACATTTACCACTCCTTGGGGTACTTTCATGTATTTGAAAATTACCTTTGGACTAATGAATGCAGGAGCCACATTTCAAAGAGCTATGGATATAGTTTTTACCAAGGAGATTCATGACTTTTTAGTCATTTATCTAGATCACATAACAATATTTTCCAAAATAGACAATGAACATCTAGATCATTTGACAATAGTTTTTATTAAATGTAGGAAATTTGGCATTTCCTTGAATCCCAAAAAGACACTCTTTGGACTAGAAGAAGGTAAACTCTTAGGACACCTAATTTCAAAAGAGGGAATTAGAATAGATCCAGCTAGAATAGAAGCAATTTTAAACATTAGTCATCCTACAAACATCAAAAAATTGCAGGCATTCTTATGTAAAATTAATTTTCTTAGAAGATTCATTTCCAATTTCGCAGAACTAATTAGAGAATTGAATAACATGTTAAAGAAAGATTCAACACTTAAGTGGACAATAGAGGCTAAACAGTCTTTTGAATCAATCAAATAGGCTCTCACTAAAACACTTGCTCTAATAAGTCCTAATTTCAAAAAAGATTTCATAATTTTTTCTTTTGCTTCAGAACACACCATTACAGCAGTCTTGTTGCAAAAGAATGATGAGGGTTATGAACAACCAGTTTCTTTTTTCCATAAATCCTTAAGAGATGCATCACTAAAGTACAATATTATGGAACAACAAGCACTTGCTTTAATAAAAGCCATACAAGATTTTAGTGTGTACATTTTATACTCTCATATTATTGCATATGTTCCAACTTCAGTAGTAAAGGACATTGTGAATCAGAATGGGCCTGATGGAAGAAGAGGCAAATGGA